>JANVCQ010057333.1:0-10524 GCA_025531925.1 Erythroxylum plowmanianum
ATCTTCCTTTTATCTTTCCATAGACACCAAGTTTGTAATTTTTGGAGTTCGGGATCAAGAGTTGTGATTTTTGAAAAATCTGGTTATATTTGAATATTGGAAGTGTTGTTATTTTGTTTAAAATCCGACCCTCTCTCAATCCTTTGCGTCTATGTGTTTTTATGCAAGTATATTCCCTTCATAGGTTATCTACTCCGTCTTGGTATGATCGAATTCTATTTTTGATATATGTCCTTCCTAATCCCTGAGTACCTAGTGTACTCACCCCCTCCGCTCTCCAATCATGCAGGTTAATTTAGTGAGTTTAAAGCTTTGAGTGGATCGTGTGGTCTTTTGACATTTTCATGGTATTACCATACGTGGGTAGTTTCTTATTTTGTACTTTTGTTGTCTAGTAGCTCATAAACTATGTTTATGTAGATATTATTTATGATTTTGTAAGATAACTTTTGATTGCCTTCCATTTTATAAATGATTTTATGTATGAATTTTCAATACTGTTGTTGAGATTGCCTTGAGTGAACTTTAGAGTCCTGAAGTTACGGTTTGATAAGAATATAGAGGTGTATTTGAAATTGTTTGCAGGTTTTGGAATTTTTAAAATACAGTTGTTTTGTTGCTCAAATTTTTCCAAACAAAAAAAGATATTCAGTTAACCTCGCATAGTCTGATTAAGGATACTGTGAGTGTCTTTAGCCCCGTTATGCGGCAATTGTCATAGGCTCGATATGGTACCAGGTCGTGACAGCATATATATGGTTTCCCAAATCTCAATTGTTAACAACAACAGAAGGTCAAAACATATGTTAGGAAAAAAATTGTAATGATAATGGTGAATCATGTATAAGTTGATTAGTTTTAGAACTAAAAGCAAATACATGAGACAAATCATTCATGACATGGCAAAACAAAAGATAGATACAAAGTTGACATGTTTATACTGTAGGATTAGAATTAGTTTATACTGTACATTAATTATAGTCTTACCTAGGGGCTGGGGATTGAAAATAAAAATACAATACCTATAGTAGATATTAGGTCTTAAAATTAAATTGAAATGCCAAAGTTTCATTTATAGAAAACAAGATCTAACTTTCATGAATAAGTGCTTCTTCTATATTCATAGGTTTAATTTTAAAAATAAAAACTAGATGTGATATACTTCAAAAATGTGTGCTATGGCATTATGTTTAATATATGGCCTATTATATGTGGGAGCATGATTCTTGCTTCTAAAATAATGTTGAGTAATAGATGACTATGAATGAGATTACATGCTACCTTATGTCTTTGCATAGAATTTATAACTATTCTTTTTCCTGGTAATATTGAGCTTTATGTCTAAATTTCTAACCATAAATGAATGTATAAGACTTGCCTTTAAAGTAAGGCCTAATGGGTGAAGCATATGTATATGATTTACATGCATGCTTAGATATTGATGCACTTTGTTTATTTTTCATCTTAGGCAAAGGTTATCTAATATGAAAATGTTTTCCTTTGATAAATGTAGTATTGTAATTGGATGCATGCCCATAATTATATTTAATCTCATACCTATTATTGGATTCTTTTATGCTCTTACCATGCTTTTTAGTTTCTCACTTCTTTAGTGAATTTAGACAATGAGTCCTTGAAAGAATTAGCCTCCTTCTTTAATGTCTTAATCTTATGCTTTAATTCACCTAAGTTATGATTGCTAATAATAGCCATATTCTTACATGATTTTATATCATACAATTCATTCTTCATCATATTAGTATTACTTATGTACACATCTAAATACTTTTGAGACTCTTTTGACCCCAGGGTATAGTTTATTTCTTATCATACTTATGATCTTAAGACTTTAAACCAGTTCATACTTATCATCTCAAGACTTCCTTAATCTTTTATTTCTCAACTTTACTTGATCTACCTGTAACTTCTTATTAGCCTCTTTAATTTAAGAGGCTCCCTTCATCTTATTCTCATTGCTCTTGTTTATCGTGCTACTCATATTGCATGCCTTTTTATGTCTTTAAATGTCAAATATTGCTATTTTCACTTTAATTTTATGTTGTTCATATGTAAAATATGAAAAATACATGATCACATGAATTGTCTTTCTTACAAGTCATGTTTTGTGTTAAAGAACATCAAGAATTGTCCAATGTCATTTGTCTTATTTGTAGTTTGTCATTATCTGTCTATCAAGGTAAGCCGTTCAACTAAGTAATGTCTACAATGTGATCGATTTTGTGTTTTCTTTGTAATTTCACCTTTAACAATAATTGATGAGTTGTTTAAATTGTTTAATAGTCTAAATATTTATGTATGGGTATTAGTTAAATTGAAACATAAAGACTTGACAAGCCATTGTGATTAGTTCAAGTCTTCATTTATAGGAAACAAAATCTATTATAGATGATTTAAGGCATAATAAACCCCTAGGATGGTATATAGGCTGGAAACCCATGATGTAGTTCCTATGAGGCTTATCGATGAAAAATTCCACGAGCTTAGGAGTCATAGCGAGAACTTGCTTTCTTGATTCATATGGTGTAACAAAGTCATATACCATAGTACTTATTTAAAATCAGACTTTGGAAATCAACTTGTAGGTGATTGATGCAGTCATAGTTATCTTTTTTTTTGTATGTTGTTGTTTGGAATATTGTTAGAATGATTGACGACTAGATGTATGAATTACATAAGTATTTACGGTAATTCAAATAAATTTTTATAATTATGGATGATTTGAGGTATGATAAACTCTTAAGATGGTATATAGGCTAGAAACTCGTGATGCAACTCCGATAAGGCTTATCGGTGAAAATTTCCCTGAGTCTAGGAGTCACAGCGAGAACTTGCTTTCTCGATTCATATGTGTAAACAATGTCACGTACCATAGTTCTTGGTTGGCATAATGTTTTATTTGACTGATACTTACGTATGTTTAGTTTGTAAAATTGTGAACTCATATAGTGGGATAGGTAGGTATCAATTTGGAGGGGAAATAGTCAGAGACTTGTAAAAACTTAAGGGATGTTTTATAAAGTAAAGATTAAATGTTTTGTAAACTTAGGGGAAATGAAGGATATTAACTATGAAATCACTTTTTTAAATAACAGTTTTGTAGAAATGAGTAATGTCGATAGATCTTGGATGTATAGACGATTAACACCTGATAGTTTCATTAATCTTGAGTTTGTTGTGGGATCTAAAGCTGTTATTTACTTTGTATGTTCTCAACCTACATATATGTTTGGTCCAAAGATCAGATGTCTATATAAAAAGTGCAAACATAATTACTTTCTTCTTATTAATGTTAATAAAAGGGTTTGGTCCAAATTATTTTGAGTTAACACAAAATGGGCAGCTATTAATTTGTAGCACCTCAAGGGTTAATAAAGTAAACTCGTCAATAAATATGGATGGGTTTGAAGGGGGGACTGGATTTATAACAAATAATGTAGGTGCAATTGAAAATCCTTACATGGAAATTGTTTATGATGCAGCTAGTTATACCTTTTAGGAAAATATATAAAATCTTGAAGAAGAATCAACCCCCATGCAAAAAAAGTTTTTTGACTTGCTAAAATTAGCTAACTAAGAATTATGTCCAAATTATGAGACCAGGACTTAATTATCTTCAATTGCTCGAATATTGAACATAAAGTCTGAAAGGCATATTTCTGATCAAAGTTTGGATAAAATTCTTGGTTGGTATAATGAATCATTACCTTCTGATCACATAATGGTTGATAATTTCTACAATATGAAGAAACTTATTAGGGTTCCTGGTTTACCAGTTAAAAAATTGATTGTTGCAATTTTGAAAGTATGTTGTTTTGAGGAGATAATGTGGAATTGATTATTGTTGAACTCTGAAACTGTTGATGATAGTCAGGCATATATTGATGCAGTGGGTGGTAGGGACCGCTGTGGAAGGATTTTCAGCTTAGGTTCATTTGATTGATTGTTACAATTTTGAATGTATGTTTTTTTGAGGAGATGATGTGGAATTGATTGTTGCAGAACTCTGAAACTGTTGATGAGAGTCAGGCATATCTTGATGCAATGGGTGGTAGGGACCGCTGTGGAATGATTTTCGGCTTAGATTCATTTGCAAACATATATCATTCGTAATCTCCAAATCTACTACAGCTACATCTAATAGACAGTCCACCTCAAATGAAAGAGTCATTCCGCTTGAGAGCACAATAGAGAGGCTATCAACTTAGTTACAACAGTTGATGGAGTTTATAGCCCAACTCCATAATGAAAAGGATCAGTTGAAGGGGAGGGGCAAGACCTCATCGTAGTAGTCAGAGTATCCACCTGCACCACCCGTATAACTTAGATGGATAATTGAATGTATTCGATGTTTTGCTACTTTTAAGTTTTTGTATAAATTCTTAATGTATAGTTATTTTCAAGATATATATTCATGTACATTTTAAATTTATTATATTAACATTTAGGATAATGTTTATTTTATATTTATCAGTCAATGTTATATTATTTACATAAATTAAATATACAAAAAATTATAAGATTATGAATAGAAAACATGGTAGGAAGTGAGGCTGGTAGAAATTTATCAAAGTTAAATTTCTTAACGGAACTACAATATTTCATCACTAATTAGCGACGGGATGATACCATCCATCGGTACATTACTGGCGCAAAATACCATTTCAAATTCACTGATGGAATATTGGGATTCCATCCTCAAAGTAGCAACGGAATATTATAAATTTGTTGGTAAATTTGCCTTAACTTACCAATGGAAGTCTAAAATTTTGTCGCTAAAGGTACCGATGGATATATAAACTTCCGTCACTAAATTTACCAACATTCGTTTCTTCAATGTATCTTTCCTCGGTAATTTTCGTTGCCAAATTTATTTTTCGACAGAAAAACTTTATTTTTTATCGATAATTTCTATTGTAAAAACCTTTTTTTCTTGTAGTGGAGTTAGCGAGAGAAAAATTGAACCATCATGAAAGTGACTCAGTAATTGCTACATGAGAAGGATTTGCCTAAAATATTTTGGGCAGAGGCAATCAACACTGCTTTTTTTGCTGAACAGATTATCAACTAAACCCTCTCCGTCAAACACCTTATGAAGGATGGTTTGGTCATAAACCCTCTCCGCCAAATTTAAAAGTGTTTGGTTATTTGCGTTTCTCTTATGTTCCTTAGGTTAAGAGAGATAAATTGGACAAGAAAGTTGATCCTGGATTATTCATAGGCTACATCAATACTTCAAAAGCCTACAGAATATTTCAGCAACATACAGGAAAAATAATTATTAGTAGAGATGTTTTATTTATGGAGGAGGGGCAACGGGATTAGAATAAAAATAAAGAAGAGCAATATCTTAGTGGATTACTACCCAATGTAAACGATGTGGATGACCAACCAATTAAAGTACAAGGTTACTTTCTGACATTTATGTAGTGCAATGTTGTAGTATTAGAACCTGCAAGTATTAAGGAAGCAATGAAGGGGCAAAAATGGATAGTTGTTATGAAGGAAGAACAAAGAATGATTGATAAAAATAATACTTGCCAGCTAGTTGAAAAACATCAAGACAGAAATGTTATTAGGGTAAAATGGGTTTTTAGGACTAAGTTTAATGCTAATGGATTAGTAAACAAGCATAAGGCAAGGCTTGTTGAAAAAGGATATGCATAAGTCTTTGGCGTAGACTTCTTTAAAACCTTTGCTCCAGTGGTAAGGCTTGACATCATTAATCTACTGCTTGCTATTACAGCTCAAAAGGGTTGGAAAGTCTTCCAACTAGATGTGAAGTCTACATTTTTGAATGGTTTCTTAGAGGAGAAAATATATATTGAACAATCAGAGCGCTTTATTGTGCAAGGATAAAAGGAGAAGGTCTATTTATTGAAGAAGGCTCTATATGGTCCCAAGTAGGCACTAAGGGCCTGATACTGTTGTATAGATGATCACCTTTTAAGCTTAGGCTTTGTTAAAAGCCTAAGTGAAGCATCTCTATATGTGAGAACGGCTGACATTGACTTAGTTGTTGTTTCTATTTACGTTGATGATATTTTGATCACAAGAAGTAAACAAGAGCTCATTGATGATTTCAAAGCTAAATTGCTGAAGGAATTAGAGATGACAGACTTGGGATTGATGTCTTACTTTCTTAGTGTAGACTATTCATAAGCCAATGTAAGTACGCTAGTGACACTCTTATGGAGGGGTGTAAGGCTATTGACACTCTTATGCAATCTGGAGTGAAGTTATGCAAGGATGGTGGTGCTGCAAAGTGAATGAGAATCACTACAAAAGTTTAATTGATTGTCTTATGTACCTCACTGCCTCCAAACCATATATTGTGGAAGCAGTGAGTCTTTTGTCCAAATTTACGCATTGTGTAAGTGAGGAACATATGTAAGCTACTAAACATATTATGAGATACATCAAAGGAACTGTTGGCTATAGTATTAAGTATACAAGTAGCAAAAGTTTTATTTTAACATAGTTTTCTGATAGTGTTTAGGTAGGTTCAATTGATGATATGAAGAACACAATTGTTTTTGCTTCAATTTTGATTTAGGTATGATCAATTGGAGTTCTAAGTAACAAGAAATTGTTGCTCAAAGTACTACAAAAGCTAAGTTTTTTGCTGCAACTGCATCAGCAAACCATGCAATATGGCTCAGGAAAATTCTACAAGATCTAAATGTGGTGCAGTTAAAACCAACTCAGATTTCTGTTGATAATCAAGTAGTTTTATCAATCTCCTCAAATCCAGTTTTTTATGGTAAAACAAAACATTTCAAGATTAAATTTTATTTTCTTAGGGAGATTCAGAAGTAAGGGTAGTTCTCCTTAATTTATTGCAAATTGAAGATCAAATGACTGATATATTTATCAAGGCTTTGTCAAATGCCAAATTTGAAGATTTGAGAGACAAATTGGGAGTTTGCAGCATTAAAGGTAAGAAGGCATGTAATATTGCCTCAATGTTACAAGTTCTAGGAGAATTGAACATAACTACTATTTGTTTTGCTGTTAAATTGGTGTTTCAATAGAAAAGCCTAGTTTTTAGGATCATGAGTCAAATTTTGGTAGAGAAATTGTTGCAAGTTTATTGTTAACGTTACTAGATTCAGTAACTATTTTTTTGGTTGTTTATTGATGTGAGCTCAAGAGAGAGTCAAAAGATAAGTCAACTATCAGATGACCCGTTGACCATGCCAAAAGGACCAATTACTCATGACAATGCTAAGAAGCCTAGAGAAGCTTTTGATGGGCTTATATGTATCGTGGTTGAAGAAAAAAAGGCCTTTAGAGATCAAGTTATAATTAATAACAACAAGGGAATAACACTATTCACGTATTCTGATTTGGGCTGAAATTCCAACATTGATTCAAGTAAAATCAGCCCAACTGACCAACATGAAACTCTTAGCTTGTAGATTTTTGTCTTAGCTTTCCAACGATATAATATTTGCCTTAATCGAAGGTTTGTAGCCCAAGATATGCTCGATTTACTAAAGAATGTTCTGCTAGAAAATTGTTACAACTTCCTAAGTGACTTTTCATTTTTCTAGTTAGGCTTTTCGTTTTTTAATCCTATTTTGACTTTAAAAGGTTATTTTTTGCACTTCCTATTTAGATTACATTCAAAATAATTTTAGGTCACTTTGTGCGGGATTCAATCCAAAATTCTCTATAAACTGATTTTACGAACTTATCAAGTGATTAGTCAGATTACTTGTGGCATTCTTTTGATGTCTTTGTACATTTTTGGTTTTTTGATTGCATTGTTAATCTTGGTTCAAGACGTCGAAGGATCTTTCGTCAACTTTAAATTCTTGGGTTGGGGTTTTGATCCAATCGATCAAGGGGTTCCTAATTGAGTTGATTATAGGGCTCCGCGTCATTTGGTATCAGAGCTTTGGCTCGATTTCATGTTCTTATCCATTGTTCTTATCATCTTCATTTGTTTTTCTTGTTTCTTTGCTATTTCAAATTTCTATTTACTTTTGTCCTTGTTTCCCTTCTACTATTTATTTCTCTCCGTGTTTTATCGTTATTGTTTCATTGCCATTTCTTAACATCGTCTTTGCTGTTCTTATTTTGTAATTTTATTTCAATTCATACTTCGTGTTGTGTTTGCAGTTAGTTTTTGTTAAGATTGTTCTTGTAAAAACATATGAAAAAAAGTCCAAAAAAAGTCAGAAAAATCCAAAACAAATATGAAAAATTAAAAAAAAGTGCTTTGTTGATTCGTTGATCATAATTTGCTAAGATTGTGGATAGTTCATCATGAAGTATTGTTGCGATTGTAAGTTGTTAACGAAAGAAGTTTGTTGGAATTTATGAAGTTTGGTGATTGATAGAAAATTTGTGTGGATTGTTAGAAGTTATATTGCATTATTGCTTGAATTGAAATTGAAATTTTCAAAACTTGAACGACGAAACTTTGAAAATCTAATTCCTATTACAAAATTTCTCTTTCCATCCTTTGTATTTCTTTGGTTCTTGACCCCTATGTGTTACTTTTCATTGCTCTCTTATTGCTTCCCTTTGATTTCTTCAAAATTTCTTTAGTAAGAGTGTCACTTTCAATTTGATTGTCCTTGATTTGTTTGGAATTTTAGATGGCAAAGAATTTCGGAAAAGAATCAAGAGTGGTAAAAGGCAAGAGTGATTTACATCAAAAGAAAAAGCCAAAAAAATTTGAGCAAAATATGAGTGAATCATCATCTATTCGAGTGAAACATGTAAAGGAGTGAGTGAGGTTTCTTTTTAACTAACATTATTACACTTGTTTTTCTTTTTACTTTGTAATGTCTAAGGCAAGTGAAAAAAAGGATTCAAAAGACCTAGCTATAACTTTAAAGGCTTTACAAGAACAAATGAACCAAATGAATCTTGCATTTGAAAGCTATGGAGATAGGATAGAAAGCTTAAAGGCTCCAAAACGAGGTCGACTAACACCACCACCAACCATTTGAGGATGTTGAAACTAAAACAAACATTGAAGAGTGGGATAGATTTCAAACTAGGGAGGATGCTACAGGAGGTTGAAGGAGAGGTGATGTGCCTAGAAGAGAACTAAAAGGTAGGGAAGAAGTTGATAGAAACCTGAGCAGTATAAAAATGAAGATTCCTTCTTTTCAAGGTCGAAGTAATCCAGACCAATATTTAGAGTGGGAAAGAAAGGTAGAGTTTGTGTTTGACTATCATCACTATTCAAAAGAAAAGAATATCAAATTAGCAGCTATAGAATTTACAGACTATGCCATAGTTTGGTGGAATCAGGTTTAAATTAATAGAAGAAGAAATAGCGAGAGACCTATCCAAACTTAGGATGAAATGAAGGTTGTCATGAGAGCACGATTAAAAAGAGGAGGGCGATTATTTGTGTTACCTTCTTCCGCTAGGCTGTTGTGTGTCAAATTCAGCGTCATCCCTGGATTTTTCTGCTCTGATACCAATTGAAAACGATCTAGAAGGGGGGTTGAATAGATCTTTTAAAACTTTTTGCGAAATGCTACAAAATAGAGAGTTAATACACACAAAACAAACAAACAAATTGAAATGTAAAAATGTAAAAGAGAAGGGAAGAGAGGAAACACAATGTTTATAAAGGTTCGATGCTAAGCCTTACATCCTCCACCTAAGCTCCCACTTAGGATTTTGACAAAACTCTTTACTACACACTTTTTAGTTCAGTGTGAACTCTTCCAATCCAACTTGATTTCCGGCTCAAGTTACACCTCACAAACGATCTGTTTTTCGGCACAAATCCTACCTCACAAGTGATTCTCCTCTAATCACTCAGCTCACAATAACAATTATAGAAATTGAAGTAAAGCTCAGTACAACTGAATACAATTGAATGTGCTAAGAGCAAATTTTGATCTATTGTAAGAATGCTTCACCTTGGACTTGTGGGCTCAATCCCTTGAAGTTTTGTAATTTATTTGTAGGCTTCAAGATGTTTTATAGACGTTGTAGAACTCTTCTAGCCATTGTAGAATGCTCCTAGCTGTTGTATGAAGATTTTTGTTCCGTTTGTAATCAATTGACTCAGTCAGATTATGTTCAGCTACACTGATAGTCGACTAGTCAGTGTGTGATAGTCGACTAGTACATTATAGTGAACTTGTCTTCAAGAATCAGTCGACTAGTACTAACGATTTTCATAAACCTTTCTGCTCCGCTCTTCGAATAGTAGACTAATAGGCTGACAGTCGACTAGTCCATTTAACAAACTGACAGGTCTGTTGTCAATAGTCGACTTGCAACATGCTAGTTGACTAATACTGACTCCAACTTACAGATCTAATTGTTAATAGTCGACTTGCAACTTGATAGTCAACTAGTGCTGGCTCCAACGGATAGATCTGACATAATCTTCAATCCTTGTTTGTTGAGATACTAATTTGAATTCTTCATCCACGATCTTAACACTATACTCATTATTGCAATCTTGATTTAAAATTCATCTGATTTGGATAGTCAACGTGTGCCATCATAATTCAACGAGTG
>JANVCQ010057351.1:0-10524 GCA_025531925.1 Erythroxylum plowmanianum
TTGTAAGGTGGCTCGAAATGCCCACTAAAGCGTTGTAACACTCCTATTTTGATGCGAATGAAATACATATACATTATTTTTGTTTATGGCTTTCCAAAGTCTTTATATTGCATTTTAAGCTTTTCATGGGGGTACGATTGTGCTCTGACTTCAAAGAAAATTCTGGAAACATTTAGCATGAATTTGACCAAGTCATCTTCACGGATGTTGAAGATGATCCTTCTAGCTTTTCAATGATATAAAGTTTGTAGTTTTTGGATATCAGAGTGGAAAGTTATGATCTTTACAAGTGTGACGTCACATAGGAAGTGTGTATATAGGACAGCTATGGGGAATGATGTTTAATTGTGGTTTTGATAAAACAAATGAGTTGAGAATTGAGAGTTTTATGAGATAAAATTGATGTTTGAATTGATGTGAAGTGAGTTTGCACTAGAAGAGTTGGATTTGGGAAGTTTTTGAGTGATTATGATGTTAGAATGGATGTAGGAAGCATTGGAAGGGCTTTGGAGGGGTTTAGGAAACCGCCATGCCAGTTTAACGGACTTTATGTCCGTTAAATGGACCTTCTCGTGTCAGAAAATGACCCCTAGCCTCACCAATGTCCGTTTAACGGACATGGATGTTCATTAAATGGACCCTTTTGGCCAAAAAGGACTTCCAACCCTGATAATGTCCGTTAAACGGACATTCACTGGTTAGCTTCAGTAAATTGCAATTTTTGACCCTTTTAGAGGCAAAATCTCACTTTTTATTCTTCATGAAGGTTGTAGATCTAGAAGTATAATTTCAAATGGTCAAGAACGAACTCAGTTCGACATTTTTAGAAAACGTTATGACAATTGCGCCAAGAGAGGTACAGAATGATTACGGACATAAACATGTTGGATTCTTTTGGCCATAACTCCCTCATCCAATCTCCGAATGAAGCGATAGCTTCCTAACAGATATATATATCTCTCCATAAAATTTGGAATCTTTTGGAGTCGATTTGAAAAAATTTTGTTGAAAGAAAATGAGAGGTCGGTTGGGAGAGCATGACTGGTGTATGAGCATACTTTCGCTTTTTAAGCAGAACTTCTTCCATAGAGTTCGAATTGAGATAGTTCTTGCTTCAAATTATACTAGAGACTTAAAGCTACCATTATTGTGAAGAAGTCAATTTATGTTTTTGGTGATCAACTAGTGTGGGCTCACCACCCTTGTGAGATGACGGCTAAAGAGGGTTCTTTGGAATAATCCTACAAGTTTATAAGCTCAAGGCTTATGACTCCGGATGTTGGGCTCCATAATCGAGTCCAACAAAATCGTTTGTAGGTTTTGAGATTTTTAAAATACAGCCGTTGTGTTGCCCAAAATTAAAAAAAACAGGATATTCAGTTAGCCTTGCATAGTCGGATTAAGGATATTGTGAGTGTCCTTAGTCGAGTACGTGGCAGTTGCCATGGGTCCAATGTGGTATCAGGTCATGACAAATTAAATAGGAATCAATATAATTATTAATTTTAATCAAATTAAGAAAAATAATTACCTTAATTTTAGAATTGATTATTGAATTTAATACTCTTTTAAATTATAAAAAGATAATAAATTATTCTAGAATTAGGTTACTTATAACCTAAGAGCCAAACAAGCTCAAAAGGAGGTTTGGAATAACCTATTCCAATAAACAAACAACCTATATTCAAAGTCTAGAATAACTTTATCCTCATTACCAAACACTCCTTATTCCAACTCTTGGAATAACTCTATCCTTGTAACCAAACACGTCTATCTTCTTCACTTTAGGAAACCCTATACTCAAAGAAGCTAAACCCTAGTTACCACTTTTTCAAGCTACCGTTACCACAACCGAAGGCCACCATCAGCAACCCATCCCGTTGCCAACAGCTCTAGCCCTCACAAAAATCTTTGTTGTCGCCTGCGTTTGTGAAGTTTTCTTCCTTGCATTGCCAGCCAAACATCATAGCCACTGCTCTTTTCGTTGGAGTCTCCCAGCTGTTAGCAATCACGCCAACAAGAGTCCAGCATTAACACCACAATCAACTAGTTTTTCCAGCAATAATCACACCAATAGTAGCCTAAAGTTTTCCAGTTTTCAATGCCACAATCATCAAACGCATACAACACCCCGTTGAGTTTTCGCCAAGACTTAAGCAAAACCCAAATGCAAAACCAATACTCAATAGCCACACACACATGTTTAAGCATGCTCAATGCTTAAGGGTTTCCAAAACCCACGTTATGACATTTGGTTCAATGCTCAATTAAAAATAAAAAAACATAACTCGTAGAGAAGGATTTAACTATAGGGTTTTGTGTTTTCTAGAACCTGGGTTTCTAACTTTCTGGGTTTATGTTTTTATAAACGTACAAACATAAAGACAACTCCAAAATGTAGGCAAAACCCAATACCCATCGAAAACCAAAATTCAAACCAAATTATGTTTTCAAATCTAGGAGAAAAGGATTCCGATATGGACGTAGTATTTCTAGATTTCGGATGAGGAAGTTGTTTCAAACTAAGTCCTACTTTTAATAGAACAAAAGAGATGTTAGTCTTGATTCTTTGATGATGAATTTAGACTCTCCCAGTTCACTTAGGATCCAAGCTTCTCCAAACCATCAGCCGACCACTTATTCATCGACACAAAATGCTACTCGTCAAGCCTTCTCCAAGGCTTTAAACAACTAGTCAGAAAACCAACCACCCAACAGTTGCCAAATATAACCAAATACGCATATAGGTAGTTTTTCCATAACATAAATAACAACAAAACCTAACATCCATTTGGTTTCTCTACGTTTTGAGTTTTTGGTTGAACTTTTCATGTACAATACACAAAACACAAAAGCAACCATTGTTTTCTAGAAAACAAAAACACATCCAGAAATTGAAATCACAAAATAGTCAAAGAATAAGGAGCAGTTCCTTTATCAGATCTAATCTAATTTTTCAATTTCTAAATTTCTATTGATAACAACCAAACAACTGAATCAAATCATAGAATTAAAGGTTGCATTGATACCACTATTGGGACATCAGATTGAAATCTGATCTCGACTATAGCAGAATATTTACAAAATTTGTTTTGTAATCTTTGATTTCCCAAAAACCAAGATCTCTTTAATTCTATAAAATGGTTAACATAAATCATAATAAACTGGAAACTTAATTTGTATCTTATTCTAAAGCTTGATCTTTATCTTGTTGTATCATTCGAACTGTTTTCCGAAATCGATCTGTCTTAAACCATCGTAACTGCTCAAGTGTCCAACCTCTAATAGTATCCACAAAATAGGTTGAGAGACTCTGTAACTCTTACAAAGAGGGTTAAGCAAGAAGTACTAGCTCCATATAGCATAAGCCTATTTATAATAAGCTTTGGACGTTTTAGTAATTTAATTAAAATTACAAGTAATTCTAATTAAATACTAGTTATGCCCAAATAAGATTTACTATCTCATATTGATCATTATTTATTAAATATCTCATATTTAATCATATAGTTTCTCAAACTTTACAATAAAGTTCAACTTGATTAAATTAACTTTGCTCTCTTCAACCCATTCTATATGTGAGACCCATTAGGTTCTCACATATATTGGTAATGATTATAAATTATAATTAGAATTCATAATTAGAATTAGATAAATTAATACTTCTTTTAATTTATCTAATTCTAATTTAATTTATCTTTAATTGTCTAATGAAATAATTTATAATCATAGATTAAGATTGGCGTCTAGCAATGCATCATGACCACCCAAATATTTAGGAATGTTAAAGTGGTTTTAACTAACCTTTTGTGCATGATTTTTCATATAGCTCAATCCTTCATCAACCAATTTTCTAATTAGACAAAGAGCATGAAATTAATGTCTACTCTATTTTGAGTCTAATCATATTAGTTCTCTGCTATTAACCATTGATTAAATTAATGACATTCTAAACTATTTATAAAGCATCATTCCACCTTGACTAAGAATTTCTTGAATCAATACTAATCGAGAAGAATTGAACATTCTCCCTAATTACTTTAGGATGATGAATCCTATCATAGTCACACAACTATCTTCATATAATTCATGCTACATCCACTGACTATCGATTGAGCAAGTCATGATTAAATAGGTTATAAATAGTATCAAAATGTAGCAATCCCTATACAAGATAACTTTGGTGATATCAAGTCAAAGGATCATTTATACAGTCATCACAATGAGAATTCCAAAGACATACAAATAATGTTCCCAATATATTTCTCATATCGGGTCTGTTCAGTGAACTTGTTCTCTACCAAGCACTCATACATTTGTTTAAGTATCTCTATACTTTAGCTATAAGATCTACTACTTCCTCCATAAGGAAAAACAAAACGTGTGCTAGTCTTTTGACGTTCTATTAATGTCCAATCTTAATAGAATAATGATTAGGAACATTTAGGAATAATACATAAATGCAATATGAATCTCATAATTATAATCTCACTATAATTTCATTTGCAATGTACAATTATCCTGTGGACTTTATCATATACATCTAAACATGTACAAGATAAAGAATGCCTTTAAATAATTTGTCACTAAACAGTTAGACTTTTTTGTAATTTCCTATAAGTTAGACAATATTTAATTACATTTTTTTATTTTTAAATAACTTATCAGTTAGGTTACGTAATTTAATCTGGATAAAAATAATAAAGTGACCCAATAAATGATCTAATCAATGGGTTGAAGTCTGTGTAGAAAATGGATCCCGATCAATGTAGACTGGACCTATATCGGGCCAATGATAGGGAAGCCCGATATGGAAGCTAAATATAAAGGTTAAGGTCTCTTGCAGTTGCTCATATCAATCATAAGCATAAGGATTCTCTGGCCCTTTAAGAGAGATTACATTTTGAGAAAACTGTAGAAAGACGTTGTTCATCGTGAAGACAACGGTGGATTCGCGCTTGTTTCGACTTCAAAAAGTTTATTTGAAGTTATGGGACCAAAATTAGGTATTTTTCACATTTCTTCCTTTCTTGCCCTTTCACGTTTGATCCAGGATACATAACTAAGGTATCATTACATGTTACAGTGGTATTAGAGTGGTGACGGGATTGGGTGGTTAAAAATGAAGATTTTTTTCCATAAGGTTTTCAGAGAATAAACTTCTATTTCTCAATTTTTTCTTGCTTTTTATTGTATGAGAGTAGTATACATGTGTTTGGCCTTGAGAAATGGGGTTAAAACGAGCCCGAGAGAGTAAAAAATTGGCCTAAAATATGCCAAAAATTGCCATTTTTGTGAGGGCAATGGAGACGTCGAGCATGTGACGGGTGAACAGTATTGCCCGTGGGGAGGTGAGTCTGGCACGTACGCTACATGCTCCAGACATGCGGTTGACACGTGGGTGGATAGTGTTGTGCCTTGGATCACACATATAACACAATGGCTAGCTGATAATAGCGTTTAGGTGAGCATCTAGAGCGTGAAACGGATGACGTCAATAGCTACAGTAATTGAAAAATACAAAAATTTTAGATTTCCCGTAAGAATGCCTCGGGGTGTTTTGGGTCAGTTTTCCAGTCTGAGAAATTTATAAAGTAAAATTTTCCATTTTTTGAATTTATTACATTAGTAATAAATTAAAGTTTAACTCTAGGAAAAGGAATTAAGGTGTTATGAATTTGATTTTGAGTGAATTTTCATGCTTCATACGTCACTTGAGGGAGATGCTTCAAGTTTTTGTGTCCTGGGTCTCATGTTCAGTGTTCAATGTTTGAGATCGTATGATAGTTACTTGGAAAATGAATTGAGACATTATGAAGCCATTTTAAGTGAATTTTCTTGCAACAAACTTTCCATAAGGGAGACACACGAGGTTCTCGTATCTCGGGTGATCGGTTCATTATCTGGTGATGCACGATAGTCGCTCTACTGAGATTTTTCCTTTAAAAAAGTCTCAAATGAAGTTTTCATAGAGTGTCTTTAGCATAAATGTGTGACGATGGGACTGTGCATTCGAGTTTTTGCCTTTATTGATGTTACATTGTCACATACCATATGCCCATAAAGAATGTGAGGGTAACATAAAGATGTATCCCTTGTGTTTGTGAACTTTTTGAGTGCTCATGAGGATGTAGTTAGCACAATTGCCTTTCAAGTCAGTATTTTGAATTATAATGCTTACACGTTATGAGATGTCTCTGATCTTATGTTTATTTATTTTGTTTATAAGTGTTAGCCTTATATGAGATTTTGAGATGTGCATAAAGGTAATTGGATAGAGGAAAGTCGTTGCCTAAATGATCTATTCACCCACAGGTCGTATTGATGTGAGAGTTAATGGTGTGTACTCTAATCGCTTTTATATGGAGGTCTAGTTGCATATATTATGTACTCAGCCTGCAGGTGTTTCGTAATATGTGTGACCAAATTCTCAGAAAAGATACTATTCAATGGCTTTGAGTATTACTGTTATCCTACATTGTTGCTTATTGAAACATTGTTATTTTGTAGTCATCTTTTTAGTCAACAAAATCACTGTCACTTTTGAAACCTTGACCAATTTCCATACAAAGAAGAGGACAAAGGATATATTGAATGCTATGGAGATAGCTGAGGTTGATATTGCCATATAGATGGATAGGTCGTCTCCACCTACATCTATAAGCTCAAGAGTTTATAAAGCAGCCTATGAAGCTTGGGATCGGTCTAACAGATTTTGTCTTATGAAAGAGATCCATACCTGACCATCTGCTTAGTGGACTTCTAGACACAGACATAGTAAAGGAGTTTCTTGCTAATATCTCCCAGAGGTACATAGTCTCACCTAATGTTAAGACAAGTTCCTTGATGAAAGAATTATTCTCCATGAGGTATATAGGAGAAGGGGGAGTAATGGAGTATATATCAAGAATAATTCGTCTTCACAATAGATTAAAGATGTTGAATATTTCTCTTCCTAATGTCTTCATTATTCACCATACTTTGAATACACTCCTTCCAGAGTTTAGTAATCTGGTGATGACATATTACTTGTTAGATGAGAAATGGGACTTCAACACTTTGATAGCCCATTGCGTTACTGAGGAGGAGAAACTCAAGTTTGCTACTCCTACAGCCCTCGAAGCAACTAAAGGGAAGGTAAAGATGAAGTCTGCTAAGTTTAAAGGTAGAAAGTTCAAATCTTTTCCACTTGCTGATGTTGGTCAAACCAGTGCTAGTAAATGTCCGTATGACATAAAGAAGCCAACAGTATAAAGCCTAAAAGGAAAGATTGTAAGAATCAAGTAACTCTTTGGTTTATTAATTTATGAATCTAATTTGTGATAGTCGCATTAAGTATTTGGTGGCTATTTAGTGAAGCATTTGACCAAGGTGCTTCCATGATGTAGGGGTTCATATCCAGGATAAAGCTAAATAAAAGGAAGAAGAAACTGATGGTTCACAACAATTAAGAAGTAGAAGTAATATCTATGGGGAATGTATCTACTGAACCTTGTTGTAAAGTTCATTTGGGTTTTACAGAACACATTTTATATATGATTTTTGATCACTTTTGGACAAAGAGGGTTAATGTTTTGTATTTAATACTTCTGTTGGACAGTTGTTAGTTAATGAAAAACATAATGGTACAACTTTCTTGTCATATGCTTTGTATAGAATGTGTCTTACCCTGAATTAGATATATGCTTCTTTGTATCTTGTTAAACAAGTTATGAAATGAAGAACCTTGATGAATGAGAAGTCATACATGGTTTGGCATAAAAGTTTAAGCCACATTTCTAGAGCTAGGGTTGAGTGATTGATCAAGGAAAGCATTTCTCAATTCTAGATTATGATGATCTGGAAACATGTGCTAACTATTGCAAGAGTAAGTTAACTAATAAGGATATTGAGGTCAACTTATGCTTTTGACTTATTAAGTCTGATACATAAAGATATCGGTAGACCTTAAATAGTTGCATTGTGCAATTCTAAATGTATTATGACATTTGTTGATGATTATTCCCATTACAGTTATATGTTTTTGCTTGAAGATTGAAGGTTGAGAACTAATTGAGAAAATTCATCAAGATAGTCAAATTTGACCGTGGAAGAGAATATCATGGCAAACATGGTGTTTTAGGACTTTAAAATGTCCATTTGTTAGATATTTGGAATCAGTTGGAATAGTGATTTAATTCACTATGCCGAGTAGTTTTGAGCAAAATGGTTTATTGTTGAAAGACATAATTTCACCCTAAAGGAATTGAAGAAGTCGATGTAGAACAAGACTATTATACCTGATTATCTAGAAGTTTGGAAACACAACCTTGCACACATTTATGTATGGGGCTGCCCTACTGAGGTAGTATAATCCTTATAAAGAAAGATTGCACGCTCGTTTTGCTCATTTCCATTTATTAAGATATCTCGACCATTTTAAGGCTACAACTTTTACTGTATAGAAGTTAGGACCAGAATAATGGAATCAAAAACAGATAAGTTTCTGGAATATAATGCCTATGATGATGGTGGGCTCTTTGACCCTTTAGATGATAATAGGGCAGATAATATAGTTATCATGTACCCACTTCTCTTATAGTTAGATCCGGTGGATCTAGGTCTCTATCCTGTGCCTGTATAGGAACAGTAATCCATACCTGTACACACAGTAGTTCCTAGGGGTAGAAGATCTAATGTAGTTAAGTAAATCCACCAGAGTCCCATCTGATTACATAGTCTATCAGGTGTACAGGACTATGATATTAGACATGTTTCAAATCTAGTTAGTTTTACAGAAGCTATTTATGGACCTAACATGGATGTGTGGTGGCATGCAATGAATGATGAGATATAATTCATGAAGCATAGTAAGGTTTGAGAGCTAGTTGATTTACATCGAAACTGCAAACTTGTCAGTTGTAAATAAAGATTAGACCTAAAGGATTTCGAGACAAAGTTCCATAGTTTATGTGCTCACTCAGTTGCCTAATGTTTGACTCAGGGAGAGAGGTTGACTTTATGTTACCTTTTCTCTCGTATACTCGTAGGATACATTTTGATTGATTAAGGCAATTGTAGCTCATGATGATATAGAGTTACATCATATGGCTATCAAAACTGCTTTCCTGAGTAAAGACCTTTATGAAGAGGTCTATATGGTACAACCTAAAAGATTTTAGGATCCAAATGGATCTGACATGGTTTGTGCATTATGCAAATCAATATATGGTTTACATTAAACCTTCTGAAAGCGATACCTTATAGTTGATGAGGTTATGATCTCTTTCAACTTCATGGAAAATAAAGTTAAAAGATGTTTGACTATGAGGTCAAGGGGAGCAAAATTATCTTCATATTTCTGCATGTGGTTGATATATTGCTCACTTCAAATTACTTGACCATGTTATATAAGTTAAGTAACTTTTTGTTAAGAACTTTGACATGAAGTACCTTAGCATAGCATCTTTCATCCTAAGTATTCAGATTTACTAGGACAGATCTCAACACTCATCAGGCCTCTCATAGAGAGCATACATTGAGTATATATTACACAGGTTTAATACGGTTAACTGTAAACTTGTCATAGCACCTATCTCTCATAGTAAGAGATATTCTTTGGCACAGTATCCAAAGAATAAAGTAAAGAGAGAGGTTATAAGAAATGTTTTGTATACTAGTACGGTTGATAGCCTGATGTATGCTTAGCTATGTACTAGGCGGGACATTATATTTACTATTTGATTGTTTAGTCAATATCTGGTTAATCCAGGTGTAGACCATTTGGAATGCAGTCTAGCGAGTGTTGAGATACTTAAAGAAACTAAGGATTCTATGTTGACATATAGCACAGTCAATAAGCTAAACGTCCTAGGGAATTTAGATTCAGATTTTAGCCATATGTCTGGATGATCGAAAGTTCACTTAATTTTGTCGTGGAAGAGTGTCAAGTAGACACCGGTGACTTCCTCAATCATGCATGTATAGTGCATGTTGTGGGGTTGTTTCACAGACAATTTAGCTTAGAAACTTGAATTTTGAGTTGTTTGTGGTTGATTAAGTGGCCAGACCCATTTGCATGTACTATGGTAATCTTCTTGCTATGTTGTTTAATAATAACAAAGAATATCACAGGGTCTTGGCATTTATAGGTCAATTATTTGGTCATAAAGGTGTTGACACAAAAAGGCAACATTAAGGTTTGGAACATTTAAGGATTGAGGAAACGATAGTCAATCCATTAACTAAAGGACTTCGCCCACTTGTGTCTGTAACATATGTAACATCCCGTTCCCATACTAAGGGTTAGAATCCTAAAATTTGGTACATGTGAGATCAAAGAGAGATTTAGAAAATGCATTTCATGCTCATGCATAATATCAACATACACACATGTGAATTTGATTATTGCACACATTAAAATAATTGTTCATAAACTCAATTGACATTGTTCAGGTATAAATGATTATTTTAATGTGAATATGATGTGAATTATGGTTTTGTGTCTTAAAAATTGAGTGGGAATGTATAAGTAGTGAATTAGAA
>JANVCQ010057360.1:0-10523 GCA_025531925.1 Erythroxylum plowmanianum
CAAAACTGTAACTGAAGAAGATAAAGTTACATGTAAATACACTTGCTTTCCAGGGCACTATATTTATATAACTCCAATATATAGAACTGGAATTTACACACATTTGAAACTGTTATCATTTTATATTGTTTTTCTATAATTTTTTCGTTAGTTTAATTTTACTTTATTTTCTCAATTACATAAAAACCCAAAACCCCTCGTTTATTTCTTTTGCATCAACTACTTTTATTATGGGGATTAACCAAACATTCCCTGTGGATACAATCCCGACTCACCATTTCTACAAATTTTTAGTGTGTAGAGTTAGGTAAATTTTGCAGTGCACTCGACACACGTTGTCACTTTATCATCCAAATATGAATCAAAGTCCTTTCTAATCCTTAATCCTACTAAGAAAGTCTCTTTTTGTTCTTATAGATCAACTTCACTCCCACTTACACCTACATCTTCTTATTTAGCCACATCTTCAATCATGGATTGCATGATAGTGGACTAGGAAAAATTGTTGGGGTATCATCTGCAACCTTAGTAATGACCTACACCTCAACATCATCATCAAAAGACTATTTTAAATTACATCTATAACCAACAAAGATCTCGATCACCTTATATTCTTCAATTAGCTTACGTAACTCCATCACCAAGCATCACTCGTTTCCACCTTTATTAACCTATTTTTTAGAGTAGTTTTTAGCACCTTATTCATAAACTTACTAGCTCTCTAAACTTTAACATCCTCCATAAGCATCCTTGCAAGATCTCAACAACAAAAAATATCAATTCCAATGCCCCAACTCTCAACATTTCCACCTACATATTCAATATCTTCTCCATAAACATACTTTCCACCATAAAACATTGTTAATTTTGCATCCCTACCATCCATCTCCATTTACTCCATTTACCTATATATAAAATTTTATAGCTTGTTATCATAAATGGAATAACTGGAATTATTATGCTAAAATATAACATTGTTTTGAAACTCCACATATGGCATTAATACAATCCACTAAAATATGTGATGTCAAAAATAGCAATGACTAAAAATTTATTATGTTATAACGAATTAATCATAATATACGAATTAGCATAAGTTTAATAATTTCTAATCAATAACATTAAGATTTTCATCTTTGAACTTATGATTTAAGACTTTGTAATACATTTCACTTAGGCATACAACTATACTTTATATAGTACAATAAAGATTGGTGAAAAAGTTAAGTGATACACACAAATCTAGTGGTTGTTAGTTTGTGATTTAATAAAATAGTGGTAACTGCATTGATATTATATGATACCTAATTTGCAAAGAAAGGTGCCCCAATTATATGCCAACAGAATTACTTAGATATGATTTTATAAAAATGAATTTTCAAGAAATTAAACCAACTACATAATAACCTTAAATCCTTACCTTGATGGACCCTAAATTTTATTTTTTTATTTATTTTCTTAGAATTTAGTAATTAACTTAGTTAACATAAGTAGCAATTAGAATTTAGGATAGAAATGTTAGAATTAATGTGGTAAGAGTGTGTAAGGGCAAATTTGGCAAGTCACTTAAGTTTGAAAGAAATAGGCCATGAAAGGAAGGGCAAAGTGGACATTGCACACTCATTAAGGGTAGAATGGGACGAGGAAAATGTTGTCGTGTTTATTAGAGAAGAAAAACATGAATTGAAGGGAGAGAAGAGTGAAAAACAAAAATAAGGGAGAAGTAGGAGAGAATTCATGCATGAGAGAAAGGAAAGAAGAAAAAACTAGGTTTCATCTCTTCTTAGCTTTCAATAGTGATTTTGTAGTTGTTTAAGAAGAGAAAAAAAAAGAGGAAGAGAAGAGTTTCAATTTGAGCTAAACATCTTTTTATTTGGTGAATATTCAAGGTTAGTCCATTTTTAATCTTTTGGATTTTTCGAAGGGTTTTGGTTCATGAAGCTTAGGAAATGCATAGGTTTAAGTATTCTAGAATTAATTTTAGTGAATATTCTTAGTGTGATTCTCAATTTAAATTCCTATTGAATGGAATTTTTGCCATTATTAAAGGAAATCAAGTGAGGCAAGAGGAGCAACAAGAGAGGCACATTTAAGCAAGTTTTTACGTAAGGAATTCAAGGTGGGATACATGTTTATAATTGAGTTATTGAGTTATAAATGTTTTTCTAAATTTTTAGAGTTAAATGATTTTAGAAATTGCTACATGTTTGGTATATGAATCTTATTGATGATTTATGAAATGAAGATGGAAATGGTGTTTGAAATTTATCATGCTTATGAAAACCATGTATCCAAAAATGTGCCTTTTTAGGCAATATTTTTGCGAGTCATGAAATTCATGTTTTGTGTGAGTTAGTGGTGGTCCATTTGGTTATGTCACTTGCCCGTTGACCATGTTAAAGACTTCTCCCGCCTGCCGGCTAGTGGCATGGAGCTCCTTCATGGATTCCCTCAAGTTTATGAACTACGCAAAACCATTATGTGGATTTGCGATAGTCCATTATGTTATTATAGGAGATTCGTAAGAACTCCCTCATAGACCTACCAAAACCATTCTTGTAACATCCTGTCACTTGAATTAAGATTAAAATGGTGTTTATTAGAGATTAATGAGAAATTAGGAAGCATAATTCACGTTTATGCATAATGTGACATACATGCACATGATATTATTGATTTTGCACATATACAAATAATTGTACATGCATTCATTGACATTTTCCCAGTGTAATTGATTTATAAGTGTGATTAAAATATGAATTGTTAGTTATTTGCGTTTAAAATTTTTTTGGAGACCATTAGCATTATTTCAAAATTTTTGGTGAATTTGAGGTACATTTGGACTAGGACAAATGTTAAGTGGTAGGATAAATTGATACATGAAAATTTTGGATGATTAAACCTAAAATTGAGAGACATTTGGCATAGTTAAATGTGTGACAAGTGGACTAGTAAGTAAATGAAAATTGGACAAATTAATGTGTGACATGTGGACCAATAATTAGAAGACATATAAACTGATTAAATGGTGACATTTGGTGGCTTATGGAAGGGATAAGTGGCTTACATGCTTAAGGACACATGTTGAAATAATATGGTGACATCTAGCACCTTAGGTATAATGCTTTTGCATGTTGTTTCTGCCAAGCTCATTCTCTTCTCTTCTCATCTCCCACCACCGAAACTTGCTGTTGTCTTCCCCTTCTTGTGTTTTTCTTGAAGCTATGCTAAATTACCACACTAAATACATGCTTTTACCATCACAAAATAGCTAAAGAACTAGCTGATTGTTGTTTTTTCATCATAGCTGAAAGTCTTTTAGTTCCGTCTTGAATGTGTGATGATTCTGCATGTTTGGAGTACTGATTTTGAGTGATTTTTTAAGTTGGGATTAGAAATGAACAAGTAAGTAAAAGATTAGTGTTTATGGCATGTTAAATGGTTTAAGAATGATGTGTTAATTGGACTGAAATGCATGAGATATTGGTGAAGATGTATGCTGGAATGTTACGAACTGGAGATTTTTCATTAAATAAACTTTAGTATTTTGCTTATATCTTGAACTGTAGAGACCTATTTCCAAAACTTTTCGGAAGAAGTCGAATGTTAATTCTATATTTAAGCATTTCAAAATCTGGCTAGAAGTAGAGTTAGGAGTTTTGTTGCAGTTTAAAAATAGTCTGAACTGTTTTAGTATAACTTTTAGTATACTGAATCAAATTGTACGATTTTGGTGTTATTAGAAATTTTGGTGTTATTAGAAAGTAGAAACATAGTGGAACAATTTTCTAGAAAAAATTGTTACTGAAATACACCATTTTCCTTGTCATAATGATCATGAAAAGTTATCCCTAAAGGGTGTGTTAGGATGAAAAAGCTGAGGTGTGTTGGAATTTGATAACTGGAATGTTTTTACTGAACATGCTTTGGTAGTTTAGCTATATTTTGATATGTAGATTTATAAATGAAATGATTCTTAATTTAATTTGAACTAGAGACATTTGCCTACAAATGTTAAGAAGAAACCAAATTTGAATTCTATCCTTAAGGGTTTTGAAATTGAGCTTGAAAGTAAGTCTTGGATTAGGCAGTAACACTACCAGGGACAGAAATCAGGTCCTGTTGTTATTGAATAACTATATTGATGTAGGCTGCATTAGACTAAGGTGTCTTCAACAAAGTTTTAGATTATTATCTTATCTTTAAATTGGTATAAAGTTGTAATTTTTGGATATCTGAGCTGAAAGATATGAGTTGTACAATTCAAGGGTATGATCATGTATTAGACAAATGTTCAAATATACACAGTCTATTGTATTGTGAGCATAACTCATAGAATACTGAATCAAATTAGATGATCTTAGAGTCATTAGAAACCTAATACATGGTTGAACAATTTTCCAGAAGAAAGTGTTTCCTAATTTTGTCATGTACCCTATCAGATTAATTATGCAATGTTAACCCAAAATCATGTGGGTAGAAAATCTGAAGTGGTCAATTAGGTTACGAAATTGATTTCACATTGTTTTATTTTGGTTCAAATTATAAGTACAGATGAGGTTAATGAGTACTTTGATATCTGAATGATTTGATAAGAAAACCAAAATTGTCATTAATCATACATTGTGCATATTATTATATAAGTACATGTGCATAAAGGAATACTTATACATTTATGCAAAATTTTGATATATTGTAAATGTGTTATGTATGTTATTGAGGAGCACATCGGACACTCGTTAGACATTGCCGGACCATCCAGGCAATAGCTTCTTGGAGTGTATAGTGAGTCAACCTAGATGAATTTCCTATGATTGATTTAATTTGATTTGTTAAGTTTCCAATTATTGAACTATTGCGATTGTTTCTGAATTCCAGACTTAAAGTCTGTGGAGTATATAGTTGCATATGTATTAGAAGTGCTTGATTGCCTTGAGATTCTAAAGGATTAATGTGATTTGATTTTGCCAAATATTGAATTGTTACGATTTTTTATGAATTTCGAACTCGAAGTTCGACGAGTTAAATAGTTGGGTATATATTAGAAGTGCTTGATTGTCTTGAGATTCTAATTGCTATGTGAATTCTCAACCAAAGTTAAATGCAGAACTTAGGTCTGATGATTATGAAATTTTGAGTGTATTTTATACATGATTGTAATATGTGGTAAATTATAAATTGATGCATTTCATAAAATGCATGCTCAGATAACGACGTTGTGACTGGAGTGGCTAGTATTAAGTGCTTGCACGTAGGACTTTGCTCCGTGATATATGATTTGGCACGTAGAAGCTATGATCCATGATATATGTTTTTGACTGAGCCAAATGGGCCAGTATTTGTATATGTGATAGGCTCTCGGTCACAAAATTAATAATGAATGTGGAGTCTCATATGCATCCGTATGTGTTTATATATGATCTAATTCGCATTGATTAAATGATGTGCCATGATAGTGTGAGTGTTTGAAATATTCATGTTCTATATGAATAATTGTGAAATATGTGATTTGTATATGTGAATCCAGTAAAATCATCAATGATAGTTCACTCACTGAGTGCACAAAACTCATAAAAAATTGCAATATGGCTTTTCAGGTATGGGACAGGAGACCTAATTCTTTAGACAGGACTAAAGGATCTTTTGGATTTTGTTATAGCTTAGAGGTCTGTCAACCAGCCCAGAAGTGTTGTATCTTGTATTTTTGTAGTTTTTGTTAGAACTTGTATGAGGTTATGCAAATACTTATCTAAAGGAAATAGTGTAAATTTTGTTGATGAATGCAATGAATGGTTTTAAAATTTGCTAAATTTTAAATGATCTTAGTTGATGCCATGTGTAAGTTGGATTTTGTTTTTGCTCTAACATACCATTATCATAGGTTATGTACTTGAATATTTTTGAATGTTTGGGTATGTACCCTATAGTAATGAGGCATTTTCATGGTTTTTATTACATTTATTAGCTCCTATTTGTAGATTTTATACTTAATTTGACTCTTGAGTGCTTGCTTCTACTTTATGTAGTTTGAGGGTAAAATTATCAGAAATAATTAGTAATTGCACTAAATTAATTTTCTAGAACAATTGATGTTGGAAAATACCATTTTTTTAATTGTAGTAGACTCATGAAGTAGAGCTAAGGAGTGAAGGCTAAAGATGACAATTTAGTAAGTCAACAAGGCAACAAGAAAGTTTGCCGCAGCGACATGATGCTTCGTCGCGATGAAGTATGAAGAATTACTGTAGAGACTCTTCAGGAAAAGTTCGCCACGATGAAGATTATGTTTACGCAGCAGTGAAAGTTAAAGCTGAGTTAATAAATTCTTTCGAGAAAAGTTTTCCACGGTGACGCTTCTTCTCGTCGCGGCAAAACCTTCAAATTGACGTAGATACTGACCATTTTTGACAAAGTAAACCACTGTATAACCTGATCCATTGACCTGTTTTGTGAAAAATAACTATTTTAGGTTAAGTGACAATGGGAGAAGAGGCCGACACTTCACTCACACTCTCCATCATATTTGTCTCATCTCCATCAACGCACACCTTTGTTCTCTCTTCTGCACCATTTTTCATCCATTTTTCCACTGTTAGTTGCTACCATGGGTATCTCCAATGGGTTTTCAGTTGTGAAGTCTCTTAGAGCTATGCTTGGCTAGATACCTTAATCCTTTTGAAGATATAACAATGGCTTGAGTTCAACGGGCTTAAAAGGGAAGTAGCTTAATCCATGTTTAGCTATGATTTACGAACTCCTAGGTTTAGGATTTATAATTTGTAGTTGAACATTCTTGATTAGAGTTTAATCAAGTGCTGGATATTCATTATGTTATTGGAATTTGTTGATGTAGAACTTTGAGTTTAAATATATGAAGTCTCATATATGTCTATTTGTGATCTTGTTGAATCTCTTTTATCTTGCATAGTTGTATTTGATATTGAGTTGCTTTGAGAATACAAAATGACTTATTACATTGACTTACCCACTAATGATATTGGGTTGAAATGAGCTTGAAATGAAGTAGAAAAGATGGGTTTGTGTTAATATGGGTTGTATATGAAAGGGGGGAGGTGAAAGGATGGACAATATGGCAAAATGGGTCGTCAGTGTGGGTTTCTCGCCGCGGTGAAGCCCATTTTTCCTGTACAGACATGTTTTGGTATTTTAGTCATAACTTTTTGTGTAGATGTACAAATGAGATGATTTTTTGTTATCATAGAAAATCTCTCGACGAATCTCCTATAATATCCTGTTAGACCCAGAAAACTCCTCACCTCTGTCACTATTTTGGGTGCATGCCAATTCACCACTTCTTCAATCTTCCTTGTATCCACAAGTACGCCATCTTCAGAAATTTTTTGAAAGTTTTAACTGCATTGTTGGTCTTTTGTTTGGGCGACAGAATTAATTTTCACCGCGGCGAATTTTTCCCAAAAGCTTGTCTTGGAATTCTTCATACTTCGTCGTGGTGAACTTCCTGTTGCACCTGTTCACTTGTTAACTTGACTTTAGCCTTTCCTTGGCTCTACTACTTCTTCTTGAGTATCCTCTCCTTAAATCTCCTACAATGAACAATGGTAGTTTGCAGTATCAATTATTCTCAAAAAATTAATTAGTGCAATTAATACTGATTTGTGACAATTTTACTCTCAAACTACATAAAATAAAGGTGGACACTCAAGAGTCAATTTAAGCATAAAATCTAGAAATAGGAGCCAAGAAATGTAGTAAAAATCATGAAAATGTCGCCAATTTATATAATAAACTTGGGCTCAATCAGGGACGCACTGCATATGTGGGAATCAGTGCCCCATAGTCGGATCATACAGCTAGTATTGACATGGAGAAACTTTATAGAATTTTTTAGGAAGAAGTACTTCTCGAGAGTCTATGTTCAAGAGAAGGCCAGAGAATTCCTGAATCTCACACAGAGGGACATAAGTGTGAGTGAGTATGAAGTGAAGTTCACCCAGCTTTCACGATATATGGCCAATATTGTTACGAAAGAGGAAGATAAGTGTTGTAAGTTTAAGGGAGGACTTCATTTGGGGACCAAGGAGAAAGTACTGATCCACAGCTATTGGTAGATGCTATACTCCAAGCTGAAAAACTGGAGAATATAAAATATGAAATAAATAGGAAGAGGAAGAATCGGGAATAGTCTTCCAAGAAAGGAATGAGTACCCCAACGCCTGAGAAGATGATAAGGAGTTTCCACACACAAAGTAAAGTGGGGAGTAGTGGCTCTATTAAGAATAAGCAAGTAAAGGCAGCTTCGGTGCAAACCTCAACTGTGTGAGGTAATAGGGGGATGGAGAGGAGTAGGTACACAAACCCCCAATGTGAACATCGTGGGAAGTTTCACAGAGGAGAGTGCTTCAAATTACTTGGAGTATGTTTTTGATGCAGAGAGACAGGACACGTGGTCAACGAATGTCCCCAAGCTTCAAAGCAAGATGGGTCGCAGTTGTAAGCCCTAAAGAGAGCTAAAATAGTAGGAACCAAGCCAGTCACTGAGGTAGGAAGTTCTGGAGTGACAAGGAAGGTTATTCCTCTAGGAAGGAAAAGAGGTCAGACACAAGCAAGGGTGTTTGTCATGACTAGAGATGAAGCTACAGCCACACCCGAAGTTGTTATAGGTATGGCTCAGTTATTTAATTCAAAAGCATATTTATTGATTGATTCTGGCTACACACATTATTTCATTTATGCAAGCATGTCATTACATGATGTTAATTTGGTGCCATTGGATAGTCCATTGTGTTAGTACTCCTTTAAGGAGGAAGGTGATAATAAGCTAAGCATATAGAGATTGTGAGCTCTTTATTGATGGTGCTAGACTGGTAGTGGATTTACTGCCTCTAGATTTAAAGGGCCTAGATGTTATACTGGGAATAGATGCCATAGAGAAATATCATACAAAGTTAGATTGTAGCCTCAAATAAGTAGAATTTGATCTTGGTAAGGGTGAGAGGGTGACTTTTAAAGGAGACAAAAGAACACCATCACCAGGAATTATTTCAGCTTTGCTAGCTGACAGTATGATGAGGAAAAGGTGTGAAGCCTTTTTAACACATGTTGTAGACATCAAACTGAATGAAGGAAAGTTAGAAGATTTTTTTGATTGTGAGGAAATTTCCAGACGTGTTTCTAGAAGACTTACCTGGTTCATCACTAGCTAGGGAAGTCAAATTTTCCATCGATCTGATTCTATGTACCAAACCTATCTCTATACCACATTATAGAATGGCTCCCATTGAGCTGAAAGAGCTTAAGGAATAATTGGAAGAACTATTAGAGAAGGGGTATATAAGACCAAGTTTGTCAACATATCGGTTCTGTTTTTTAAAAAGAAGGATGGAATGCAAAGTATGTGCATTGATTATTGGAGACTCAATAAGATGACCATTAAGAACAAGTATCCTCTAATCATGAATCGATGATCTGTTTGACCAGTTGCAGGGAGCAAAGGTTTTCTCCAAAATTGATCTCAAGTCAGGCTATCATCAGCTCAGAATCAGGGAGTCTTATGTGAATAAGACAACCTTCAGGACACATTATAGGCATTATGAGTTCCTAGTCATGTCATTTGGATTGACCAATGCTCCAGCTGCATTTATGGATCTCATGAATAGGATATTTAGAGAATATCTGGACCAATTTGTTATCATATTTATAGATGACATTCTGGTTTATTCCAAGAGCGAAGGGGAACATGAGGAGCATCTCAGGATAGTGTTGCAAACATTAAGGGATAAGGAGCTTTTTGTCAAATTCAGCAAATGTGAATTCTAACTTTATGAGGTTATATTCCTTAGACATGTAATTTTGAAAGATGGGGTACATGTTGATCTAAGGAAAGTCCAAGTAATGGTAAAGTGGCATACAGCAAAGACAGTGGTAGAAGTGAGAAGTTTTCTTAGTCTAGTAGGATAATATAGGAGGTTTGTTGAAGAATTCTCTACGATAGTTGCTCCAATGACCAAGTTATTAAGGAAAAATTAGAAGTTTATCTAAAGTGATGAATGTTTGAAGAGCTTCGAGGAGTTTAAGCATAGATTGACAAGTACTCCAATTCTGACCTTGCCTGTGGGAGATAAGGGTTATATAGTTTATAGTGATGCTTCAAAGAAAGGCTTGGGTTGTGTATTGATGCAAGGAGGCAAGGTAATAACCTATGCCTCGTGACAACTAAAACCTTATGAATTGAATTACCCGATGCATGATCTAGAATTAGTAGTAGTTGTTGGACCCCGAACTTTGAGTGGAAATTTGAAATATGAAAACGAAATTACAAGAGTGTTTTTGTATATAAATTGTGTTATATATGTTATTGCGCCTTAATGAAATATGGGTTTATGTATGGCTTTGAATTATGAACTGGTATATGGATGATTATGATAGTGGAATGTGAATTATGCATGGATGATGAGTTGAGAAACATTAAGCATGAACCATGGTTATATATGTAAGACATTATGGAAAAGCAAGAGAGGAACTTGGTGAATGACAAGATGCTA
>JANVCQ010057381.1:0-10522 GCA_025531925.1 Erythroxylum plowmanianum
ACATAAGCAAACTTCCTAATTTACACTAACACCATCTTATTCTTTGAAAATCTAACAACTTATCAAAATTCTAATTTAACTAAATTCCTCCAATTAATTTCTATAAACTAAGTACTAAAAATCCCAAATAATTCTAACTAAAGAAAATTAACAAACTAATCCTCAAAATAATATAACACATGCTTAAAGAAAATCGGGGCCCAACAAATATATTGAAGATCATTTAAGGAATAATTCTACAACCTTTGGAGTTATACTCCTTTGTCAAAGCCAACCAACGACTAGTAACCATATTCATAATAAAAGATGACTTCGTTTGTGGATCCCTGCCCTTACTACATGACAAGGTTTATTGATTTCTGAAGGTCTGGATTAAAGAGGATAATTCCCTGTTCCTCTTCTTCTCGTTACCCATCATCTTCCCCAATTAAGGTTGATTTCTTCAGTGGTGATGAAGGTCTCATTCCTTAACCAAAACTCATAAGTGAGATTGTTCTGTTTGGTTCTTCCTTCCTTACTTCTTCTTCATTTGGTTATTACCTTCTTTTCTCAGGTGAAGTTTAACTGGTGAGATTCTCTCTATCACAGGATATCAATTTCCTCAAGGGGAATAGAGAAGGATCTTTGATTAGGTACCTTCTTTTATCTTCTTGATTTGTATTTAGTCTCTATATTAGATTCTCCCTGAACCTGTTTTCTCTTCCTCTTGCTTTCCTTCTATTCGACTACTTTGTCTTTGTGTGCTCTTATGTTAAATACTTTAGCCTCTTACACATTCAGAGAATCTCAGATATTTCTATTACCTGCATGGTTAAGCTATTTCAAAAGGATGAGCTCTCTGAGTTCTCTATTTAATTATGAAGCAAGAACCTCTTTGGGTGATTGGTTACCACCAAATCATCTAAGGTTCTTTTGTTTCCACACCCTGTATATATATATAGCCCTAAGGATATGACATGGATCTGAATCTCTGGGTTCCTGGGGTTTGAAAGATTTGCTGATTTCTGTACTATCTCTGTGATTGTATTCCCTAGGTTTAGTCTTAGGCATCTATTTGATATAGCTCCTGTTACAAAGGTCACCTTGGAGACTCAAACTTTCACCCGAAGTTTCTCGCTCACACCCTTTGCACGATAATCTCGCTTAGATCCGTTAGAGCAAAGACTCAACCTTTCCCCACCCTCGAACTGTTTACCTCGCACACACCCGAAGAAACAATGCGGAAGTAATAAAGAATATAGGCAACAAGAAAACACATAGAGATACGGTCAAAAGACTAACTTTATATTACTTTCCCTTAAAAGAATACAAAGAATGCTCTCTTTGAGAACTCACTCCCTCTGAATGAATTTATGAGTGAATGAGAAGAGCAAAGCTCAAATAAGCTATATATAGGCATTCCAATCTGGAGTCACAGATTCTCACTAAATCTGTACTACCTAAGATCACGTCTATCCTTATCAGATAAGATTACATAAACCAATTGGATGACACCCCCATCCAAATAGGATTCTAACTGATAAGATAAGATCTAACAAGATAAAATAAGATAGAATTTACATTTATCTAGAACACTAACATCCTTATCCACGAAAATCTCCACTATCTTTAGATGTTGAGTTTCACTGCAACTCTAACTCATAGTCATCACCACATCATCCAAGATCTCCCCGCGATCTCTATCCGCTGATGATGCAATGTGATCTCGTCGAAGCCCACTAGCACACTGGTCTAATCCAATGCTTCCCACAATAAGTCCATTTAGTTGTGGTCCATCCATCCGAGCATAGCCAAGTCCTTAGTCTGTCAAGTCCTTAGCCTAGGTCGAGTCAATCTCTACAAGGTCCGATGCTCTACTAAAATTCGCACCAAGTCTGATCCCACTCGCCCATATTTGCCTTAGTATTTTCAACACAGCCAATCCGCACATAGGTCCATCAATGCCTGTCTATGGACAAGTCCATCTTCCATATCAGGCTCACTCATGGTGCAGTCTTGTCGCTCCATGACTAAGTCACAAGTCACAATATGAGTTAGTATAAAAACCTCACCCATTTACATACCTTCGAGCTACCTCGCCGAAGTTAAGTGTTTAGGCGTCTCATCACGCTCGCATGCCTTTGCGCATCCTCGTAGGTCTCATACACCTTTGCGCCTACTCGCGCACCCTCGGGTCTTGCATGACTTAGTTTTTCCAACTTTGCATGGCCTTGTATCCAAATCTCGCGTCTCGTCGAAGATTTCTGCTAATGCGCGCCTATGTGTGCCCACGCGTATCGACTCTTGCCTACTCTCGAGATCTTTATCGATACTTCCCGCATCCCTCACCATCCTCGCAAGTTCCTCGGGTTTTGCTCACCAACTCACAAGATTTTGCCTTGTTCCTTGTCAACATGCCTTCCTCGTGCCAACTTACGTGCCAAGCTTGGCCAAGGCTGGCCAACACTTGCATAATCCTGTAGTTTGAACTTAGGGGTCTAACAAACCACCCCTATTAGAATAATTTGAGGCCCTCGTCGAAATAATCTATGGGCACTCCTCCACAAGCGATTCCCTCGAAGACTCTTTAGTCAACTTTTGAAGACGGTAGCAAGTCTTCATATCAATTGGTATTTCAACCATATATCATTTTCCCAATCCATCGGGGTTGTCTTTGCTTCCACTTGGACTCGCCTCCCTAAGGCTCACCGCGCCCGCCAAAGACATGTTAAGAAGAGCTCGGTCCGCAGAGCTTTCCCTGTCACCTTGATCCTTTGCAATCTTGGCAACTATATGCTCCTTACCCATCTTCTGTTTTGGGTTTCCTCAAGCATAGTTCGACTCCTTTTCAACGATCATAGTCGACATACATGCTACCGATTTCGTAGTTTTTTTCGTCCCACCAGCGAATCTACAACAATTAACAAAGAAGGATTTTTCACCATGCATAAATATCATACCTCCCAAACTAGGATACAACACCGTCTTTGCTGCCTTAAGGAAGTTGATCCCTAATATTAACTCAAAATCCTCAAGTGGTACGACCATGCAGTTCATCCTGGCACTCCAACTCCCTATATTTATTGGAACGTTGTAAGCAGCTCCCATCACCGCTTGTGCCTTACCTGCAAGGGTCTTTATCTTTGTCGGGGTTTTGGACACTTTAAGCCTCAACTTGCGCAACATCCTTTCCACAACCAAGGAATGTGACGCACTTGTATCCACCATCGCGGTCACCTCTATCCCATTAACCTGTATCTTCACATACATCAGTTCATCATAAGGATTAGGTTCTTTACTAACCGCATTCAACAATGTAATCGGATTTAGCACCGCCTCCTCCGAAGATTCACCCTCTTCTTCGGCTATTAAGGCGTTTATCTTCTCTTTTCTCAGACATTCTCTTGCATAATGTGATCCACTGCACAGAAAACAAGCAACCTTGTCCTTTCTTGAGGACGTCTCCCCACTCTTGGACCTACCATTTTGCTTGCTTTCCTTCGCAATCTTGGCAACTATATGCTCCTTACCCATCTTCTGTTTTGGGTTTCCTCGAGCATAGTTCGACTCCTTTTCAACGATCATAGCCGAATACGTGCCACCGATTTCGTAGTTTCTTTCGTCCCACCAACAAATCTACAACAATTAACAAAGAAGGATTTTTCACCATGCATAAATATCATACCTCCCAAACTAGGATACAGCACTGTCTTTGCTACCTTAAGGAAGTCGATCCCCAATATTAACTCAAAATCCTCAAGTGGTACGACCATGCAGTTCATCCTGGCACTCCAACTCCCTATATTTATTGGAACGTTGTAAGCAGCTCCCATCACCGCTTGTGCCTTACCCACAAGGGTCTTTACCTTTGTCGGGATCTTGGACACTTTAAGCCCCAGCTTGCACAACATCCTTTCCGCAATCAAGGAATGTGACGCACCTGTATCCACCATCGCGGTCACCTCTATCCCATTAAATTGTATCTTCACATACATCAGTTCATCATAAGGATTAGGTTCTTTACTAATCGCATTCAACAACGCAATCGGATTTAGCACCGCCTCCTCCGAAGATTCACCATCTTCTTCAGCTATTAAGGCGTTTATCTTCTCTTTCCTCATACATTCTCTTGCATAATGTGATCCATTGCACAGAAAACAAGCAACCTTTCCCTTTCTGGAGGACGTCTCCCCACTCTTGGACCTACCATTTTGCTTGCTTTTTCACTTGAAGGCTCCCTTCCTAGAATCCTTCTTCTTTTCCCCCTCGATATTTTCCTGTTGAGCATAGCCTTTGCCCTTCGTAGAATTAGAGGAGTTTACCTTAGTTTTCTTCATCGCTCAAAAGTTTATTAAAGCATCAACGACCGCGATTGCACTAACCACGTCCTTCACATTTTACCTCCATAACTCCATTTGCATCCACGGTTGTAACCTGGACAAAAAGTTGAAGAGCTTGTCATCGTCTGACATGTTTTCAATATCAAGTAAGAGAGAACTAAAAGATTTCACATAATCCCTTACCGATCCATCCTGCGCTAGCTTCTTCAAGGCATCCCTCACGAGCCAAGAAGTATTAATGGGAAGAAATTGATCATTCAACTCCTTCTTCATGAGCTCCCATGTATCTACAGGAGTTATACCCGAGCTGATATCCTCAGAGGTCCTTGTCCTCCACCAAAGCTTGGCATCCCCATCCAAGTACATGGCCGTCACATTGACCTTATTAGCGTCAGATACCCTAGCAGCTGTAAAGTACTACTCCATATCCCACAAGAAGTTTTCCAACACCTTGGCGTCCTGCACGCCTTTGAACACCCTCGATTCACATACTTTCACAAAAGAAAGTTGCGGTGATGATCCTTCGCTTCACTAGAAATCTTGCACTGCAATGGCACGCCTCAATATAGTAATCTCAAACTGGGCATCCTCCAGTGCCTTCAACTTATCTCCCATCTGTTGCTGCAACTGTTGAATCCTCGCCTGCAACATCTCGAAACGAGTACTGTGAGAAGTTACCTCTTCCTCCCCCTGAGGAATAGGTCCAAGGAGTGTCTCCACCCTAAACACTCATTCTGTCAAGTTGCCTACTTCCATTTCAAACTTTGGCTCTGATACCAGTTGTTACAAAGGTCACCTTTGAGACTCAAACTTTCACCCGAAGTTTCTCGCTCACACCCTTTGCATGGCAGTCTCGCTTAGATCCACTAAAGTAGAATTAGACGAGTTTACCTAAGTTTTCTTCATCGCTCGAAAGTCCATTAAAGCATCAGCGACCGCGATTGCACCAACCACGTCCTTCACATTGTGCATCCGCAACTCCATTTACACCCACGGTTGTAACCCAGATAAAAAGTTGAAGAGCTTGTCATCATCTAACATGTTTTCAATATCAAGTAAGAGAGAACTAAAAGATTTCACATAATCCCTTACCGATCCATCCTTTGTTAGCTTCTTCAAGGCATCCCTCACGAGCCAAGAAGTATTCATGGGAAGAAATTAATCTTTCAACTCCTTCTTCATGAGCTCCCATGTATCTACAGGAGTTCTACCCGCGTTGATCTCTGCAGAGGTCCTTGTCCTCCACCAAAGCTTGACAACCCCATCCAAGTACATGGCCGTCACATTGACCTTATCAACGTCAGATACCCTAGCAGCTGTAAAGTACTGCTCTATATCCCACAAGAAGTTTTCCAACACCTTGGCGTACTGTACGCCTTTGAACACCCTCGATTCACATACTTTTACAAAAGAAAGTTGCGGTGTTAATCCTTTGCCTTGCTCAAAATCTTGCATTGCAACTGCACGCCTCAGTATAGTAATCTCAAACTGGGCATCCTCTAGTGCCTTCAACGTATCTCCCATCTGTTGCCGCAACTGTTGGATCCTCGCCTCCAACATTTCGAAACGAGTACTGTGAGAAGTTACCTCTTCCTCCACCTGAGGAATAGGTCCAAGGAGTGTCTCCACCCTAGACACCCGTTCTGTCAAGTTGCCTACTGCCATTTCAAACTTTGGCTCTGATACCAGTTGTTACAAAGGTCACCTTGGAGACTGAAACTTTCACCCGAAGTTTCTCGCTCACACCTTTTGCACTGCAGTCTCGCTTAGATCCACTAAAGTAGAATTAAACGAGTTTACCTTAGTTTTCTTCATCACTCGAAAGTCCATTAAAGCATCAACAACCGCGATTACACCAACCACGTCCTTCACATTTTGCACCCGCAACTCCATTTACACCCACGGTTGTAACCCAGATAAAAAGTTAAAGAGCTTGTCATCGTCTGACATGTTTTCAATATCAAGTAAGAGAGAACTAAAAGATTTCACATAATCCCTTACCGATGCATCCTACGTTAGCTTCTTCAAGGCATCCCTCACGAGCCAAGAAGTATTCATGGGAAGAAATTGATCCTTCAACTCCTTCTTCTTGAGCTCCCATGTATCTACAGGAGTTCTACCTGCGCTGATCTCCACAGAGGTCCTCGTCCTCCACCAAAGCTTGGCATCCCCATCCAAGTACATGACCGTCACATTGACCTTATCAGTGCCAGATACCCTAGTAGCTATAAAGTACTGCTCCATATCCCATAAGAAGTTTTCCAACATCTTGGCGTCCTACACGTCTTTGAACACCCTCGGTTCACATACTTTCACAGAAGAAAGTTGCAGTGTTGATCCTTCGCCTCGCTCAAAATCTTGCATTGCAACGACACGCCTCAGTATATTAATCTCAAACTGGGCATCCTCTAGTGCCTTCAACGTATCTCCCATCTGTTGCTGCTGGATCCTCACCTCTAACATCTCGAAACAAGTACTGTGAGAAGTTACCTCTTCCTCCCCCTGAGGAATAGGTCCAAGGAGTGTCTCCACCCTAGACACCCGTTTTGTCAAGTTGCCTACTGCCATTTCAAACTTTGGCTCTGATACCAGTTGTTACAAAGGTCACCTTGGAGACTGAAACTTTCACCCGAAGTTTCTCGCTCACACCCTTTGCACGGCAGTCTTGCTTAGATCCGCTAAAGCAAAGACTCAGCCTTTTCCCCCCTTCGAAGTGTTTACCTCGCACACACTCGAAGAAACAATGTGGAAGCAATAAAGAATATAGGCAATAAAAAACACACAAAGATACGATCAAAAGACCAATTTTATATTTCTTTCCCTCAAAAGAATACAAAGAATGCTCTCTCTGAGAACTCACTCCCTCTTAATGAATTTTTGAGTGAATGAGAAGAACAAAGCTCGAATGAGTTATATATAGGCATTCCAACCTGGAGTCACAGATTCCCACTAAATCTGTACCACCTAAGATCACGTCTATCCCTATCAGATAATATTACATAAACCAATTGGATGACACCCCCATCCAAATAAGATTCTAACTGATAAGATAAGATCTAACAAGATAACATAAGATAGAGTTTACATTTATCTAGAATACTATCTAGAACACTAACATCCTTATTCGCGAAGATCTCCACTATCTTCAGATGTTGAGTTTCACTGCAACTCTAACTCATAGTCATCGCCACATCATCCAAGATCTCCCCGTAATCTCTATCTGCTGATGATGCAATGTGATCTCACCGAAGGCCACTAGCATACTGGTCTGATCCAATGCTTCCCACAACAAGTTCGCTTAGTCGTGGTCCATCCATCTGAGCATAGCCAAGTCCTTAGTCCGTCAAGTCCTTAGCCTAGGTCGAGTCAATCTCTACAAAGTTCGATGCTTTACTAAAATTCACACCAAGTTCGATCCCACTCACCCATATTTGCCTTAGTGTTTTCGACACAGCCAATTCGCACATAGGTCCATCAATGCACGTCTATGGACAAGTCCATCTTCTATGTCAGGCTCATTCATGGTGCAGTCTCGTCGCTCCATGACTAAGTCACAAGTCACAATCCGAGTTAGTATAAAAACCTCGACTATTTACATACCTTTGAGCTACCTCGCCGAAGTTAAGTGTTTAGGCGTCTCATCACATTCGCATGCCTTCGCGCATCCTCACGGATCTCATACACCTTTGATCTCTTTAAGGAGAATCCCCTTGGAGAAAATTTCCTTGACTATTTGTATTACAAAATGTCTTACTTCTCTCCAAACTTTCTGATAGAAATACTCGTTAAAGCCATAAGTCTAGGAGCTTTAGATCCTTCCATGCCAAAAACTACATCTTCAATTTTTGTATTTTCTACTGATTTTGTAAGAATCTCTTAGTCAATCGGTGAGATTCGTTTCAGGGATGGGGATCTGAGTTCTTTAACTGTTGTATTAGCATTATTTGGAGTACCTAGGAGATCTTTAAAGAACTTCACTGCCTCCTCTTGGATTTCTTATTGTGTCTATAGCACTGCACCATTGATGGATGTTATAGACACAATTTTGTTGCAATTCCTTCTTGCTAGGATTGAGTTGAAAAAGAATTTAATACAGTTATCCCCCTCTTTTAGCCATTATACGCTAACTCATTGTTGTAAAAGGGAACTATGGTTATGAGCAACTGTTAAGAACTCTGATAGCTTTTTTTTCCCTCTATCAAGTAACACTGGATATATCGGGAGAATAACTAGTTGGGCTTGAATAGCCTGGAGTTCAATTCTGTAGGAGTTTAAGGAATCATTTGTAGGCTTATGAGTAGAGTTAAGGAACTTTAGTTCTTATTTGATAGCTTTCAGTTTTTGAATACAACATAATTGTTTAGTCCTATTGCAATTATGCATCGTACCTTTGTTACAAGCCTCATTAAACCCTGGGATACTCACTAGAAAGTTGTTGAATCGAAGGATAGTATTTGATTTTGAATAAGTTATCTACTACAAGGGGGTATGGTTTGAAAATAGAGGCTCTTTAAAAGCAGTTAGGTTGTCGAGGAAGGTCTTGAGCCACACGTCATTTACTAGGGATCGATCTAGCTTCTTCCTAATAAGCCACTCTGATTGTTGTTTGTTGGACCAGGTATAGGAATGTCCTACATACTTTAGATATGTCACTCCTATCTCTTCAACTATTTCTTTCAAGTTAGTTGTATAGTTTTTTAAATTGCAATTCCCTTATGCCTCTGATCGGTATAATATGGAGTTAAAGTCTCCATATATTAACTAAGGTGTAGATACCGTGTTATCGAGGGATTTAAGGTTGCTCCATTGGAATCGAAAATTGCTTGTATAGATGAATGAAACCTTAATCTGAATGTTCCCCTTCAAAAAAGATAACTTTAGATGCATAGTTTGTTCATTTGAATCTAGGAAATCTACCTTGAGTTCATCCTCCCTGTAGCAAATAATTATTATACTAGAAGCATGATGTTGATGGTTGGTTATCATGTTCTAGTGGGATCCAAAAATATCCAATTTGGCCAGATTTTCCTTTCTGATTTGGTTTCTAATAATCCAATGATAAGAGGTTTCTCCAACAAAACAAAATCCTATAAAGCTGACATTTTTATGGGACAATTTATTCCTCAGACATTCCATGCTATAATGGTAATGGTTAAAAAGTTTTGGTTGTGGAGCCTTTCCCTTTATCCCTTTTAGATCTCCTTCTCTCCACTATATGGAATTCAACAATTCCTACAGATTCTCTAGATGCAGTATAACTTTTAGTAGTTTCAAGGATATGAGATTGTTGACTTACCATTGATTCTCCTTCCACTTCTGGATTATTGACTAAAGTAACTTGATCTTCCTTAATTTCTATTTGAGATATAAGTGTTGTATTTGCTGTTTGTGGTACTTCCTTCTTTATGTTGCATTTTACACTGAGCTATTTAGAACATTGCTTATTACTTATTTGACCATTTTCTACTAGCTTACTGATCTATTTGTCCTTATCCTCAGATGGTTTATTCTCACATATTATCGATACTATTGCCTCCTTGGATATTATGGAAAGAAGGGTATCCAACAATTACAGATGTGATACTACTTTGACTATCTCCATAAGCTCTTGATAACTCCCTGTTTTGAGGGTTCTACCTGTGGCCTTCCAAGTATTAGTTAGATAAGTGGAAGGTGGTTTCCAATGGTAAGAAATTTTAACTATGTCTTCTCTTAGTGTATCTTCCCCTCCTATCCTCATTATTAGAATTTCTTCAGATAGTTCTTTGGAAGTGTCCATACTGATACATATCCTAGTATAACCTACACATTTCTTCTTTATTGTATGGTCATTCATGCGTAGTGGTTTTATGATGTAGCTGGCTAGTGCTCAAAGCCCTTGAGTAGTCCAATACTCAAGTGATATGTTGTGGAAGTTAATCTACAACAGGATATGTTAGATCTTGAGAGTTCTGCCAAGTTTAAAGGAAGATAGGATGGTTGCCAAGTTACCATGGACCTTACTCCATTATCTTTTGGGTTTCTGAAGTAGAAGAAAATCTGAATAATATAAATTCTCTTTAAAGAGCAAAATGTCTATCAAGCCTTTGGACTTCCACTGTTGGACCCCGTTTCCAGCGCCCAACGTCCGGAGTCCTAAACCTTGAGCTTATTACCCTGTAGGATCATGATCAACATTTCCCTAAGGTGGTGTGCCCACACTT
>JANVCQ010057397.1:0-10522 GCA_025531925.1 Erythroxylum plowmanianum
TGCAAAGCTAGCATCAGTGTAGCCTATTAGCTTTAATTCATAATCTCCATATATGAGGAATTGGTCCTTAGTTCTTCAAGTACTTAAGATGGTTTTAACTACTTTCCAATGTTTCTCACCTGGGTTACCTTGATACCTGCTTGCTATTCCTAACATGTAGGCTACATCGGGCCTTGCACATGTCATGGTATACATGATAGCTCCCATTGCATTGGCATATGGGACCCTACTCATGCGCTCTCTTTCTTCTAGGGTTTTAGCACAATCTTCCCTACTAAGAGAAATTTTAGTGCCTATTGGTAGATAATCTTTTCTGAAATTTTCCATGTGATGCCTTTTTAAAATAGTATCAATGCATATGGATTGGGAAAGTCCTAGCAGCTTCTTTGATCTATCTCTATAGATCTTGATTCCAAGAATATAAGCTGCTTCTCCCAAATCATTTATGGAGAACTATTCAGATAACCAAATCTTTGTCTTTTGCATGGTTGGTACATCATTTTCTATTAACAATATGTCATCTACATACAGCACTAGTAAAATAACTATGCACCCACTAAGCTTCTTGTACATACATTGCTCTTCTTTGCATCTAACAAAATCGAACTTTGTGATTGTTATATTGAAACGAATATTCCAACTTCATGAAATTTGTTTCAGTCCATAAATGTATCTTTGTAACTTACATATTTATTAGGAGCAAATGACAATGTGAAACCTTCAGGTTGAGTCATATAGACATCTTCCTTGAGCTCTCCGTTAAGAAAAGCTATTTTCACATCCATTTTTTTGGCCCCTAAAATTTTTTTAATGATAAATGAGCACGATTAGATTGATTTTGAGATCTTGCTAGATTAGTGTACGTTGGAATTAAGTAGCATGCTAATGTTAATGAGATTATGTTACATAGGTGAATTGGATTAAAATTAACATGATAAGTTGCATAAGGGGTATTTTGGGGAGAGCACTTAAGTCAAAGGCTTTAAGGCTTTGAAGGAGGGGCAAAATGGGAAGAGGAATTTAATAGGCTCGCATTTAAGAAACCAAAAACGTGGTGAGGAAAAACAGAATGGAGAAAGCACAAAAATAAGAAAAAGGTAGAGAAAGTGTCGTGGGTTTAGAGAGAAAAGAGAGGTTGAGCTACGTCTTGATTTTTATCAACCTTCAAGAGGAATTTTGAGAGTGATCAAGAAGGGAAAAATATAGAGGAAGATAAGAGCTTTCTTTTGAACCAATGATTTCTTCATTTGGAGAAGATTTGAGGTAAGAGCATTTTAAAGCTGTGGATTGTTGGAAGGGTTCTAGGATCTATTTGTATATTAGTTTCTTTGGTCACTCATCTGGAAATTTCTATTGATTTGGGGTTGTAATTATGTTAAAAAGGGAATCAAGAAGGACAAGAGGAGCAAGAGGAGAGGTTTTCCTGAACAAAACCACAATCAAGGACTTCAAGGTGGGTTTCACTTTTATAGTTAAGTAATAAGCCAATAAACGTTTTCTGTCAAGTAATGACAGCAAATAAATTTTGCAACTACCTCATTCATGTGCATTTAATGTTTTTTTAAATTTTGCAAGATGGTGCTACATGCATATACATGAGTTGTTTTTAAAGATGATTTGCTAAAATGATGCATGATTATGAAACCATACTTTTGAAAATGGTTTGTAAGGTATAACAAGCATGCGAAAAGCAAATTTTCAAGAAAATGTGCCACTTTGGGCATCAAGTTTACAAGATTTTGAAACCTATGTGTTATGTGGGTTTGTGGTAGTCCCTCAAGAACTGTCACGTGCACGTTGACCCAAGTATAGGCTTCTCCCACCTAGCCACTAGTGGCATGGAGCTCTCTCAGGGACTTCCTCAAGAATTCCCGCCTACACAAGACCATTTCATTAGAAATGTGTAGTGCATCATGTTTTGGACTTACCCAAATCATTTGATATGTTTATGTGTTCATGACAAGTTGATACGAGCGATGCATTCATGATTTGCATACACATGAATTTCTGCATCTGAAAATGAGTTATAAATGCTTTTGCTTGTTACAAATTATAAAATTGTTACCCACAGGCTTTAAGCTCACTCCCCAAATCTCCTCCTACACATTCAAGTGATGAGCAGGATATTGAGTAGGTCAAGAGGCAAGGCAGCACTCCTAGTTTTGATTATTTTGTATTTGAAGCTAGTTTGCAAAGCAGGGCCTTAGTTGCATTTTGAGCAATTCATGTATTTTTTTTTGTATTTCGGGATTTCAATGTATTGATGTATTTTTGGCTTAAAATGCCCACTAAAGCTTTGTAAAACTTTCATCTTTTGATGCAATTGGTATATGTCTACTTATTCACTCATGACTCTCTCGAGTTTATATGTTGAAAATTTTCAAGTTTAATAAAGGAAACTTCGCTTTCTTACTTCAGGGAAAATTTTGAGTTAATCTAAGTTGACTTAGAAAAATGTGTCTCCTAATAAGTAGTAAGTCTTGGTCCTTATAAGGGAAGATGTGTAAGAATGGAGTTGTATCTTCTGCCTTCTTGTTTCTTCTGTGATGATGTCATCTTCTTCTATATGACGTCGTCTCCTTCTGTGTTTTGCTATCGTTTGTGTTTTGTTTCTTCTGTGATGATGTCATCTTCTTCTGTGTGACATCATCTCCTTCTATGTTTTGTATCATTTGCGTTTTGCTATCGTCTGTGTTTTGCTTCTTCTATGATGACATCATCTTCCTCTGTATGATGTCATCTCCTTCTGTGTTTTGTATCGTCTGTGTTTTGCTATCGTCTATGTTTTGCTTCTTCTGTGATGACGTCATCTTCTTCTGTGTGATATCATCTCCTTTTGTGTTTTGTATCGTCTGTGTTTTGCTATCATCTGTGTTTTGCTTCTTTTATGATGATGTCATCTCCTTCTGTGTGACATCATCTCCTTCTGTGTTTTGTATTGTCTGTGTTTTGCTATCGTCTGTGTTTTGCTTCTTCTGTCTTTCGCCTCCCTCTATCTTCTGTTCCATTTCTGACCCTCTACAGAGGATAGAATCTAACCTCAGGGTCTTCCTCAAAGTGGTAGGTCTCCAAGTCTTCTTTGGAATCGTCCTACGAGGATCTTAACCCGACAATCCTAATGTCGGTAATGTTTTTTATCCCAAGGCTGTGTAAAAGGATTAAGGTCGATTTCTGTTCGGATTTAGTAATACGTTGGGTGGCGTGTTCAAATGTCACTTAGGACGTCGGATCCGTGACTCACAAGAGCAGGATGTCCAACATTTATGGTATCAGAGAGCCCCAGGTTTAGCAGTATCCTATGCTTTTGGTGGGTAGCCTAAGACATGAAATGAACATGCATTATTTTAAAGAATCAAATTGCGTGGTTTTTAAATTGTTTTACATGATTTGAAATTGTTTTACATGAACTGAAGATTTTCACTGATCTTATATTCAAGAAGTGACAAATGCCACCTCGAAGGAGAACTCGAGGAGCTCTGACTCAATTTGGCTCTCGTCAAGGGAGTACAGATGAATCCTTTGTCCTGCAAGATACTGGGACACACCCTGCTCCTGATTCCAAGGCACCTAGTGTGCAACATGAAGTGCCACCGCCTCCTCCTCCCATGTTTACTATGGACCCACGGTTCTTTCAAGCCTTCGCTCAGGCTTTCACTTATGCCATGGGCCAAGGATCACAAATTCCAGTGCTGGCTCCAGTGGAGAGGAGTGGGCAGTATGATAAGCTTCGCAAGTATGGAGTTGTAGATTTCAATGGGACCATAAATCTGGAAGAGGCTGAAGCATGGTTGAAGAGGACCGAGAGAGTCCTGATTCAGATGAAGTGCTCCGACGAAGAGAAGCTGGACTATGCAGTTAGTTTGCTGCAAGGGGATGCACTTCATTGGTGGGAATCAATGCCCCACAATTAGACTTTGCCTCCGGTGCTGACATGGAGGGACTTTTTGGAAGCTTTTCGAAGAAACTACTTCTCGAGGGTCTATATCCAAGAGAAGGCCAGGGAATTCTAAATCTCACACAGAGGGATATGAATGTGAGTGAATATGAGCTAAAGTTCACCCAACTGTCACGATATGCGGCCAACATTGTTGCCAATGAAGAAGATAAGTGCCGCAAATTTAAGGGAGGACTTCATATGGGGATCAAGGAGAAGGTGCTGATCCATAATTTCTGTGACTACCAGCAATTGGTAGATGCTGCACTTCAGGCTGAAAAGCTGGAGAATATCAGGAATGAAGTGAGCAGGAAGAGGAAGAACAGAGAGCAGACTACTAAGAAAGGAATGAGTGCCTTAAGGCCTGAGAAGAGCACAAGGAGTTACCCTATTCAGAGTGAAGTGGGGAGCAATGATCCTATCAAGAACAAGCAGACAAGAGCAGTCTTGGGGCAAGTCTTAAGTGTAGGAGGCCCTGGGAAGACGGGAAAGAGCAGATACACGAACCCTCAATGTGAGCAGTGTGGGAAGCTCCACGAAGGAGAATGCTTAGGTTACTGGGAGCATGCTTTCAATATGGAGAGAAGGGACACATGATCAAGGACTGTCCCCAAGCAACAAGGCAAGAGCGATCGTAGATGCAAGCCCCAAGGAGAGCAGAAACAGTGGGGACCAGACCAGTCGCCGAGGTGAGCAGTTCTGGAGCTGCAAGGAAGTCTGTTCCTCCAGGAAGGCCAAGGTGTCAAGCTCAGGCAAGGGTGTCAAGCTCAGGCAAGGGTGTTCGCCATGACCAGAGAGGAAGCTGTAGCCACACCCGAAGTTGTCACGGGTATGGCTCAGTTATTTAATTCCAAAGTATATGTCTTGATTGATTCTAGTTCTACACATTCTTTTGTTTCTGCAAGCATGGTTTTACATGATGTGAATTTGGTGCCTCTGGATAGTCCCTTAATTGTTAGCACTCCTTCAGGGAGGAAGGTGATAATAAGTCAAGTATATAGAGACTGTGAACTGATTATTAAGGGTGCAAGACTGGTAGTAGACTTATTGCCTCTAGAGCTGAAGGGTCTAGATGTTATATTGGGCATGGATGCTATGGAGAAATATTGTGCAAAGTTAGATTGTAGCCTTAAGGAGGTAGAGTTTGACTTTGGCAATGGTGAAAAGGTGATTTTTAGGGGAGATAGAAGAACACCATCACCCATAATTGTTTCGGCCTTGCTCACCGACCAGATGATGAAAAAAGGGTGTGAAGCCTTCTTGGCACACATTGTGGACACTGAGGGGAATGAAGGGAGGTTAGAGGATCTTCCAGTGGTGAGGGAGTTTCCAGAGGTGTTCCCAGAGCACTTACCTGGTTTGCCACCGGTGAGAGAAATCGAGTTTGCCATTGACTTGATTCCCAGAACCGCACCCATTTCTATACCATCGTATAGAATGGCTCCAGCAGAACTGAAGAAACTCAAGAAACAATTGGAGGAACTGTTAGAAAAGGGGTTTATTCGGCTGGGTTTGTCACCATGGGGAGCTCCGGTTCTGTTTGTTAAAAAGAAGGATGGGATATGGCGTATATGCATCGACTACCAGAGACTCAAAAAGATAACTGTTACGAACAAGTACCCTATGCCTCGGATTGATGATCTGTTGACCAGTTGCAGGGAGCAAGGGTCTTTTCTAAGATTGATCTCAGGTCAGGCTATCATCAGCTCAGAATTAAGGAGTCTGATGTAAGCAAGACAACCTTTAGGACTCGTTATGGGCATTACGAGTTCCTAGTCATGCAATTCGAACTGACCAATGATCTGACTGCATTCATGGATCTTATGAATAGGGTCTTCAAGGAGTTTCTGGATCAGTTTGTCATAGATGATATTCTAGTGTATTCCAAGAATGAAGAGGAACATGAGGAGCATCTTAGGATTATGTTGCAGATATTGAGGGAGAGGGAGCTCTATGCCAAACTCAGCAAATGTAAGTTTTGGCTTCATGAAGTGATATTCCTTGGGCATGTAATTTCGAAAGATGGGATACAAGTAGATCTAAAGAAAATTGAAGCAGTGGTGAATTGGTATGCATCGAAGACAGTGACAGACGTAAGGAGTTTTCTAGGATTAGCAGGTTATTATAGGAGGTTTGTGGAAGGATTTTCTATGATAGCTACTCCGATGACCAAGTTATTGAGGAAGAATTAGAAGTTTATCTGGAGTGATGAATGTCAGAAGAGCTTTGAGGAGCTTAAGCACATATTGACAAGTGCTCCAATTTTGATTTTACCTACAGGAGAGGAAGGTTATACAGTCTATACTGATGCTTCAAGGAAGGGTTTGGGTTGTGTACTAATGCAAGGAGACAAGGTAATAGCTTATGCCTTGTGGCAGCTAAAACCTTATGAACTGAATTACTTGACCCACGATCTGGAATTAGCAGCAATAGTTTTTGTCCTGAAGATTTGAAGACATTATCTATATAGGGTGCAGACGAGGATTTTCACCGATCTTAAAAGTCTTAAGTATTTGTTGAGCCAAAAGGAATTGAATTTGAGACAAAGAAGGTGGTTAGAGTTGTTCAAGGATTATGACCTGTTGATTTAGTACCATCCAGGAAAGGCGAATGTGGTAGCAGATGCCTTGAGCAGGAAATCCTCGATAACTTATGTTCAAACAGTTTACCTACCGCTATTAGAGGAGATGACTAAGCTGAGGATAAGTTTGAAATAGGAGGAATCTGAGTGTATTATTGCTACTTTCAGAGTGAGAACAATACTCAGGGAGAGATTTAAGGAGCTACAAACATAGGATGCAGAATTGAATAAGCTCCAAGAAGGAATCCAGAATGGCAAGAAATCTAAAGTAGTAGTGAGGGATGATGGACTCATGGTTGTAGGAAATAGGTTTTGTATTCTAGACATCAAGGAGGTGAAGGATGAAATACTAGATGAGGTACACAATGCACCTTATGCCATGCACCCAGGTAGCACCAGGATGTACAGAGATCTAAAAGAACATTTCTGGTAAAAAGGCATGAAGAGAGATGTAGTGGAATATGTAAGTAAGTGTCTAGTGTGTCAGCAAGTCAAGGCTGAACACCAAGCACTTTCAGGCAAGTTAAGATCATTTTCTATTCCCGAGTGGAAGTGGCAAAGAGTAACCATGGATTTTCTGATGGGTTTGCCCAAGACTAGTAGGAAGCATGATGCCATCTAGGTTATTATTGATTGGTTAACAAAGTTAGCTCATTTTCTGGTAATTAAACAGACGGATTCTCTGCATGCTCTAGCAAAGAAGTATATTGATGAGATAGGGAGATTGCATGGGGTTCCATATTCTATAGTTTCCTACAGGGATCCTCGATTTACTTCAAGATTCTAGGGAAGTTTACAAGAGACTTTGGGAACTAAGTTAAATTTTATCACGGCTTTTCATCCCTAGACGGATGGTCAATCTGAGAGGACCATTCGGACCCTTGAGGGAATACTTAGGACATGTGTGATGGATTTCAAAGGAGCTTGGGACGAACATTTGCCATTGGTCGAATTTGCTAATAATAATTTGTACCACTCAAGCATTCAAATGGCTCCTTATGAAGCATTGTATGGAAGGAGATGTAGAACTCTGATATGTTGGGATGAAGAAGGAGAAAGAAAGCTGGTAGGACCTGAGTTGCTGTAGATGACAGTCGACAAGGTTAATTTGGTTAAGTAACGGCTTAAAGCAACACAAGATAGAATGGAAAATTATACTGATGCACACCGGAAGGAGATGGAGTATGAAGTCGGTGAGAAAGTATTTTTTAAGATGTCTCCTTGGAAAGGAGTCATGAGGTTTCACAAGAAGGGCAAATTGAGTCCGAGATATGTGGGTCCCTATGAAATTTTTGAGAGGGTTGGACCGCTTACCTATAGGTTGGCGCTACCACCAGAATTGTCACAGATACATTATGTCTTTCATGTATCCATGCTGAGGAGGTATAGGTCAGATCCCTCCTACATCATTCAGACTACTGAGGTTCAGTTGAGAGACGATCTGAGTTATGAGGAGATTCTAGTGGAGATTTTGGACACCAAGGAGAAGGTCCTTAGGAACAAGACAGTTTAATTGGTCAAGGTCTTGTGGAGAAACCATTATGTGGAAGAGGCCACATGGGAGCCTTTGGAAACCATGAAGGAGAAGTATCCACAACTCTTCAGTGACTCAGGTATGAATTTCGAGGATGAAATTCTTTTAAGGGGGGAGAATTATTGGCCCCCAAAATTTTTTTATGATAAATGAGCATGATTAGATTGATTTTGAGATCTTGCTAGATTAGTGTACGTTGGAATTAAGTAGCATGCTAATGTTAATGAGATTATGTTACATAGGTGAATTGGATTAAAATTAACATGATAAGTTGCATAAGGGGTATTTTGGGGAGAGCACTTAAGTCAAAGGCTTTAAGGCTTTGAAGGAGGGGCAAAATGGGAAGAGGAATTTAATAGGTTCATATTTAAGAAGTCGAAAACATGGTGAGGAAAAATAGAATGGAGAAAGCACAAAAATAAGAAAGAAGGTAGAGAACGTGTCGTGGGTTTAGAGAGAAAAGAGAGGTTGAGTTAGGTCTTGATTTTTCTCAACCTTTAAGAGGGATTTTGAGAGTGATCAAGCAGGGAAAAATATAGAGGAAGATAAGATCTTTCTTTTGAATGGAGCATTTCTTCATTTGGAGAAGATTTGAGGTAAGAGCATTTTAAGGCTGTGGATTGTTGGAAGGGTTCTAGGATCTATTTATACATTAGTTTCTTTGGTCACTTATCTGGAAATTTCTATTGATTTGGGGTTTGTAATTATATTAAAAAGGAAATCAAGAAGGACAAGAGGAGCAAGAGGAGAGGTTTTCCTGAACAAAACCACAATCAAGGACTTCAAGGTAGGTTTCACTTTTATAGTTAAGTAATAAGCCAATAAACGTTTCTGTCAAGTAATAACAACAAATAAATTTTGCAACTACCTTATTCATGTGTATTTAATATTTTTTAAAATGTTGTAAGATGGTGCTACATGCGTATACATGAGTTGTTTTCAAAGATGATTTGTTAAAATGATTCATGATTATGAAACCATACTTTTGAAAATGGTTTGTAAGGTATAACAAGCATGCGAAAAATAAATTTTCAAGAAAATGTGCCACTTTGGGCATCAAATTTACAAGATTTTGAAACTTATGTGTTATGTGGGTTTGTGGTAGTCCCTCAAGAACTGTCACATGCACGTTGACCTAAGTATAGGCTTCTCCCGCTTGCCCGCTAGTGGCATGGAGCTCCCTTAGGGACTCCCTCAAGAATTCCCACCTACACAGGACCATTTCATTGGAAATGTGTAGTGCATCATGTTTTGGACTTACTCAAACCATTTGATATGTTTATGTGTTCATGGTAAGTTGATATGAGTGATGCATTCATGATTTACATACACATGAATTTCTGTATTTGAAAATGACTTATAAATGCTTTTGTTTATTACAAATTATAAAATTGTTACCCACGGGCTTTAAGCTCACCCCCCTAATCTCCCCCCACACATTCAGGTGATGAGCAGGATATCTAGTAGGTCAAGAGGCAAAGCAGCACTCCTAGTTTTGATTATTTTGTATTTGAAGCTAGTTTGTAAAGCAGGGCTTTAGTTACATTTTGAGCAATTCGTGTATGTTTTTTGTATTTCAGGATTTCAATGTATTGATGTATTTGCGACTTAAAATGCCCACTAAAGCTTTGTAAAACTTTCATCTTTTGATGCAATTGGTATATATCTGCTTATTCACTCATGACTCTCTCGAGTTTATACGTTGAAAATTTTCAAGTTTAATAAAGGAAACTTCGCTTTCTTACTTCAGGGAAAAATCTGAGTTAATCTAAGCTGACTTAAAAAAATGTGTCTCCTAATAAGTAGTAAGTCTTGGTCCTTATAAGGGAAGATGTGCAAGAATGGAGTTGTATCTTCTGCCTTCTTACTTCTTGTATGATGACGTCATCTCCTTCTGTGTTTTGTATCGTCCGTGTTTTGCTATCGTCTGTGTTTTGCTTCTTCTGTGATGACATCATCTTCTTCTGTGTGACGTCATCTCCTTATGTATTTTACTATCGTCTGTGTTTTGCTTCTTCTGTGATGACATCATCTTCTTCTGTGTGACATCATCTCCTTTTGTGTTTTGTATCGTCTGTGTTTTGCTTCTTCTGTGATGACGTCATCTTCTTTTGTGTGACATCATCTCCTTCTGTGTTTTGTATCGTTTGTGTTTTGCTATCGCCTGTATTTTGCTTCTTTTGTGATGACGTCATCTTCTTCTGTGTGACGTCATCTCCTCCTGTGTTTTGTATCGTCTGTGTTTTGCTATCGTCTGTATTTTGCTTCTTTCGTCTTTCGTCTCCCTCTATCTTCTGTTTCATTTCCGACCCTCTACAGAGGATAGAATCTGACCTCAGGGTCTTCGTCAAAGTGATAGGTCTCCAAGTCTTCTTTGGAATCGTCCTAAGAGGATCTTTGTTGGGTCCCGATTCCTCCTTCTTAGTATTTAAGCATGTTCAAATTAATTTGAGGCTTTTAATGCAAGTTAATG
>JANVCQ010057408.1:0-10522 GCA_025531925.1 Erythroxylum plowmanianum
TTTTATGTTTATTTAAGACTGTCATTATTTTGAGTTCAAATGAAGATTAGTAAACAAGTCTGGCTTCTATTATCTTTATTTCTCTTTTGTTCTTCAAAAATCCAACAGACATTTTATGAAAAGGAGTGGATACTACAAATATAATTCTGCTTGAAATTGTCGATTCCAAGGGTGTTGCAAATATGAAGCATACCTTTGGCTGTGCAATCTTGTCTACAAATGATTTAAAGGCAGTACCTTTTAACATTTTCATGTTTAGTCAATATAGGACACTCTTACACTCCCCCTCAAGTGCAACTGGGATTGGACATACAATTGTCACTTGAAATATATGCAGTGGTAACCGGACCGGGCCGTTGGGACTGAACATCCAGATGAACAACCGGGAAATTAATAATCCGGACCAAACTTGTTCTAATACCATATTAAATTTTTAATATTGGCAGATTTTGGAGTCCACTTACAAGAATTGAGTTTGGGTCAACTATTGTCCAAATGACTAAAACTAGTTGTTTGAATAGTTGACCCTTACCACTTATAAACCCTTTAACATTTTCATGTTTAGTCAATATAGGGCACTCTTACATGTTGAAATAGTCAATATTGTTACTGTTTTGTGCTGTTATATCATGTACCTATTCTTTAGCTATGACTCTGTAAACTAGGCATAGATATCACCACTATCTCTTGTATCTTTCTTTTGAGTATTTTCCACAGTATAGTACTGACAATTGATATAAATATACAAGGTCACATCACTGCTTTGGTGTGTGTGATTAACCAGCCACACTGTTTACATATTTTTTATATGGTATCAGAGCCATTCCTTTCCACAGCTAAAATGTCCAACGTCAATTCATCTTCTTCATCTATTTTGTCCTCTTCCTCCTCCTCCATCTCTACATCTCCTGGACTACTACCAACTCCATCTTTTGGAGCTCTCATCAACGTCAAACTGACAAGGGACAACTATCTTCTTTGGAAGGCTCAGTTCCTGCCTTACCTCCAGAGTCAGCTGCTCCTTGGCTATATAGATGGCTCAGTTCAGTGCCCTGCCAAGACGATCACCACAATTGAAGAGACAAGTGCGAAGCAAAACACCAACCTTGCGTATCAAATGTGGCTGCAACAAGACCAACTTGTATTGAGTGCTCTTCTGTCTTCACTCACTGAAGAAGTCTTGGCCCAAGTCTTATTTCTTACTACATCTTGTGAAGTATGGCAGGCTCTAGAGCGTATGTTCTCATCTCGTTCCAAGGCACGAATGATGCAAATACGCCTCTAACTATCTACTATCCAAAAAGGTGATATGTCAGTTATAGACTATTTTCATAAAGTGAAAAATTTAGCTGACACCTTAGCTGCCATAAGCAAGCCTTTAGAAGATGATGAAATCATCACTTATATGCTAGTTGGATTAGATTATGCTTTTGATGCTCTTGTAACTTCAATTACAACAAGAACAGACCAGCTCTCCTCGAATGATCTTTATGCGCATATGTTGAGTTATGAAATGAGCATGGAGCATCATAACATTGCCCTTTAGGTCTCAAGGTCATCTGCAAACTTTTTCAAACAACAAAGGCAGAGGGGGGTACCCAAGAAGAGGTAAAGGAGGAGGAGGCTGAGGGAGGTCTCAAATGAACTCTCCTGGAAATAATCAAGGAGGAAGTAGGCCAGTTTGTCAAGTTTGCAGAAAACCAGGTCATGAAGCACTGAAATGTTACCATCGCTTTGATCACTCCTATCAAATCGATGACATGAGAGTTGCTGCTGTTGCAATTTCTTCCCACTCTTATGATGCTAATCCAACCTGGTACACTGACACTGCTGCCACATATCACATTACAAGCGACCTCGACAAATTGACGACTAAAGAGAAGTACCACGGCAAAGATCAAGTTCAAACTGCTAGTGGTTCAGGTATGGATATTACTCATATTGGTCACTCTTGTTTACAAGCTCAGGCTAAAACTCTGAATCTTAACAATGTTCTTCATATTCTTGAGGTCACTAGAGATCTTATTTCTGTTCATCGTTTAGCTGTTGACAACAATGTATTCTCATCCCTTTCATTTCTTAATTAAGGATTGTATCTCGAAGAAAACACTTCTTCAAGGCAGATGTGAAGATAGTTTGTATCCCATCAAACCAAGAAGCAAGGCCATGTTCAAGAGGGCCATTCTCAGCATAAAACCTTCAGAAGAACTCTGGCACTGCAGGTTTGGACATCCATATTCAATCATTGTTCAGAAAGCTCTCCACTTCAGTAATCTTCCCTTTGTTTCATCTGCAAATAAGCCTGTATGCAATGCATGTCAACAAGCCAACAGCCATCAGCTGCCCTATACATCTTCCCACAAAATTTCTTCTTCTCCTCTCGAATTAGTGTTCTCAGATGTATGGGGTCCAGCTCATGTTTCTGCTGGAGATTTCAAGTATTATGTTAGTTTTATAGATGATTTTAGCAAGTTTACATGGATTTACTTGTTAAGAAATAAAGCTGATGTTTTTCAAACCTTTGTTCAATTTCAAACTCATGTCGAGAGGCTTCTAAATAAACGAATTCTTTGTGTGCAAACTGATTGGGGGGGAGAATACCAAAAACTTCATGCTTTCGTCAAACAAACTGGTATAACCCATCAGGTTTCATGTCCTTCTGCTCATCAACAAAACGGATCAGCAGAAAGAAAGCATCGTCATATAGTAGAGGTAGGTTTATCCTTGTTGTCTCAAGCCTCAATGCCTATCAGGTTCTGGGGAGATGCATTTCAAACAGCATGTTTTCTCATTAATCAACTACCCAGTAAAGTCATTAATTACTCTTCTCCTTTAGAACGGTTATTTAACACCAAACTAGATTACTCTTTTCTTCACACTTTTGGCTGTGCGTGTTGGCCGAATCTTAGACCTTTTAACTCCTACAAACTTTGATTTTGGTCACTTGAGTGTGTGTTCCTTGGATATAGTAAACTGCATAAGGGATATAAGTGTTTGAACAGGTCCACTGGTCATATTTATTTGTCCCAAGATGTAGTCTTTGATGAGCATATGTTCCCGTTTTCAAGAGACAATGTACCCTTTACTAACATTAGTTCTCCACCATCTGATTCTCCTGTCCTTCTTCCTCATATATCCTCTCAACATCTGCCTGAGTCTGTAATTAGGAGTAATCAATCTAATAATACTTGTTCTGCTACTTTGCATGCTGGTCTTGACAATGCAGAATCTTCTTAGCAAGGGGGTGATGTCAATGTACCAGAACCATAACAAAATGTACCAGATGTACCAAAATCACTACAAGCAGCACCACGACAAGAAGCTTCACCTCCTTCGGAAGGAGCCAATGTGCAGTCACAGTCTCAAAGTTCTCAAAGTCGAAGCAGATGTAGATCAGTTCCTCATTTCAGTAGGAGAACCTTGTCTCAGTCACATCAGGCTTCTCAAGAACAACAAGAAGGGAGTCAACCAAGAACACGACTCCAACATAATATCCGTAAACCCAAGATTTACATAGATGGTACTGTCCAATATAACACACGAAGAAGGGCATTTCTTAGCATAAGAGAACCCTCCAGCCATGTTGACGCTCTTCAGCATCCTGATGGAAGCAAGCAATGCATGAAGAATATGTTGCTCTCATGAAGAACAAAACATGGCACTTGGTTCCTCCCAAATCATGACTCAATGTGATCGACTGCAAGTGGGTTTACAAGCTCAAAAAGAAGTCAGATGGGAGTATTGACAGATACAAAGCCCGCATCGTTGCCAAAGGGTTTAAACAAAGGTTTGGGATTGATTACGAAGATATTTTTAGTCCTGTTGTGAGGCCGGCAACAGTGCGACTTGTTTTTTCAATAGCAATTTCTCGTGGCTGGAATTTGAGGCAGTTGGATGTCCACAACGCTTTCCTACATGGGGTACTCGAGGAAGATGTATTTATGAGACAACCACCAGAATACATTGATGAACAACATCCTGAGTACATATGCAAACTTGACAAGGCGTTGTATGGTTTAAAACAGGCTCCTAGAGCCTGGTACTCAAGGCTCAGTGCAAAGCTTCAGGAATTGAAATATGTACCTTCTAAGGCGGATACATCGTTGTTAATATACAATTGTGGCAAGGATATTATTGATATGCTGATCTATGTTGATGATATTATTGTCACAAGCTCCTCATCTCAAGTTGTGGAAAGACTACTCAAGCTGTTGCAACAAGATTTTTTTGAAATTTTAAGAAACTATATTACTATATAAACGGAAAAGTCTACAATGTACAGAAACTAACACACCTACAAGGCAGTCAAAAGAGGAGGTAAACAACCCCACTATCTCAAATCACAAAGAAACAGCCAATACAAACCACATAAAACTATAAATTCCAACGTCTCCTCAAGGCTAGTCGCAAAGAGTCCTGTTTACCGTTCACAATGATGGCCTCCCTTATCAAGTTGACGATGCAGTCCGCCAACTCATACTTGCTTCTTTCCACTTGCTTGTAAAGGCGATCGTTCCGTTCCCTCCACACTTGATAAATCACCATTTGAAACGAGGCTTTTATAAGGAAACCGTCCAGCCTCCCATTTTTTGTTTTATGAATCAATTCCTCCAGCACATCATTCCATTCATAAACCAAATCTAGAGTGCCTAGCAAATGCAAAATACGGCTCCAAACCACTTTGGTATACTCACATTCAAAGAACAGGTGGTTTCTACTTTCATTTACAAGCTTACACAACACACAAAGGGGATCAAAGGCACCAAACCACCTATCCTTGGTTCTCAGTCTATTTTTAATAGCTAGTCACAAGAAGAAGGAAGCTTTCGGGTACAATACTTGATTCCACACTAGTTCAGTCCATGGTACCTGTGCTCCCAGCTCTCTCCCTAGGCCACGAACTGAAGATGTAGTGAAAACACCATTTTGGGTTGCTGTCCAACGCACCTCGTCTGCAGTATGGCACAAGCTAATGCTGGTCGTATAGCTGGCAATATGGTGTCCGAATCTACACCGAAACAAACTATCACCTTCTCGGACAACCCAAGCAAGAGATGCGGTCTTAGGGATACGGTTTCGAACCCCTATTAAGTCATGCTGAAGCCAAAGAGGACTCCTCGCATGCCAATTATCAAACCAGAAAAAGGTATCTGCACCACTCCCAACTCTAATTTTAATTGAAGGGTAAATCAAATCCCACAGTTGCAGAAGACTTTTAAAGATCCACGAGTCATCGGGCCTCAGTTGAAGAGATCAGAAACTTTGGCCCTTAAGGCGGTAGACTTGCATCCATTTTACCTACAAAGCCTCTTTATCCTCAAAAAAACGCCAAATGCACTTCAGAAGAAGACCACGCTGCATCATAGTGAACGAGAGGATGCCCAAACCGCCATGCTCCTTAGGAATGACAACCTCACTCTACTTAACTTTTGCACCCTTACTGTTTTCATGATTGCCAGACCATAAGAACGCTTTGAGGATCCGCTCCATTTCTTTAATCACCTTCTTCGGGAGAACAATATGAGCCACCCAGTGCACATTCATGCTATTCAAGACAGAAACAATAAGGCTAACTCTGGCGGCAAAGGAGAGAAAACGATTTTGCCAAGCATTGATTTGACTCTTTAGCTTATCCAACAATGGCAAGAAGTCAGTAAACCGAGGCTTCCCAACGGTGATTGGAACCCTCAGATAGCGAAACGGGGTGTCGAGAAAAGATAGCCCAACTAGATTGCTCAGCTCTTCCCGGTTATGAACATCAAAGGATATATGAATACCACTCTTCTGAGGGTTTATTTGCATACCCGACCAACGAGAAAAAGTAGCCATAAGATTCATCATCATTAATAACACCTGCGGCTCCGCCTTGCATAAAAGGATCACATCATCCGCATACATTAAATGAGACAGCTTCAGGTCAACACATTGGTAATGGTATCGAAAGAGCCCATTACATTGTACCAGTTTGGAGAGCAATCTGGATAAGCCCTCCATTGCCAGTGTGAATAAGTAAGGGGAAAGTGGGTCCCCTTGTCGAATTCCACGTTGAGACTTAAAAGGCTTCGTTGGAAGTCCATTGACTAGCACACTCAGTGAGGACGTTTGGATACATTGAGAAATCAAGTGACAAAACCGTGGGGGCAATCCGATTCCCAACATGCATTCTTGTAAGTAATCCCAGTCCAGAGTATCAAAAGCTTTATAAAGATCAATTTTTAAAGTGCAACTATTAACTTTCTTACCAGTATGATATTCCCCCATCAGATCTTGTACCAATAGGATGTTGTCCCCAATATTCCTGGACTTAATAAAAACTCCCTCAGCAAGGCTGACAACCTCTGCCAATACCTCCTTCAAGCGCTCCACTAAAAGGGAAGCAATAATTTTGTACACTGTATTGCAACACGAAATAGGTCTATAATCTGTAATCCTGTCAGGTTTCTCCTTCTTGGGAATTAGGGATATGTGTGTATGATTTATCTCCCGCAAGAGTTTCCCAAAAGAGAAAAACTCAAGGACTGCCTCCGTAACCAACTGCCCAGTAATGTGCCATGTCTGTTGGAAGAAACCAGCCGAGAACCCATCCGGATCGGGAGCTTTGGAGCTATGAAGACGCTATAAAGGACTTGGGAGAGTTACATTACTTCCTAGGAGTTGAAGTTAAAAGGAACAGAGAAGGAATTGTACTCACACAAAGGAAATATATTGATTAATTACTCTGTAGAGCAAATATGGAGGATTGCAAGACTGTAACTATACCTATGAGTACTTCAGAGAAGTTATCAAAGACATTTGGAGAAATTTTGACAAGTGAAAAAGCATCAAAATACAGGAGTATAGTTGGTGCTCTCCAATATTTAACTCTTACAAGACCAGACATAGCGTTCTCTATGAATAAGGTATGTCAGTTCTTGCACACTCCTACACAAAGTAATTGGGTAGCAGCTAAAAGGATTCTCAGATACTTGAAGTATACATCCACAGTTGGGTTGTCTATCAAAAAGTCGACAACTTCATTTGTCAGTGCATTTTCGGATGCTGATTGGGTTAGATGTTCAGATGATTTTAGGTCAACATGAGGGTTTGCTGTTTTCTTTGATTCTAACTTGATTTCGTGGAGCTCGAGAAAATAAGCAACAGTTTCTAGGTCAAGTACAGAATCAGAGTATAAGTCTCTTGCCAATGCCACTGCTGAAATTATTTGGATACAGTCATTACTAGTATAATTGGGAATTTTTCAAGCTCAACCTCCTCGGTTGTGGTGTGACAACTTGGGAGCTACATACTTATCAGCAAACCCAGTCTTTCATGCAAGGACGAAGCACATTGAAGTAGATTTTCACTTCGTGCGTGAAAGAGTGACACAGAAGGCATTGGAAATAAGGTTTATCTCTTCTGAAGATCAGGTGGCAGACATTTTCACAAAACCATTACCCATTCGACAATTCTCAGCTATTCGGCGCAATCTCAACTTGATCTCTACAAGTTTGGATTAAGGGGGACTATTGAAATAGTCAATATTGTTATTGTTTTGTGCTGTTATATCGTGTACCTATTCTTTAGCTATGACTCTGTAAACTAGGCATAGATATCGCCACTATCTCTTGTATCTTTCTTTTGAGTATTTTCCGCAATATAGTACTGACAATTGATATAAATATACAAGGTCACATCACTGCTTTGGTGTGTATGATTAACCAGCCACACTGTTTACATTTTTTTATAAAGGTTTTGTCGTAGAACACCATATTATTATTGATAGCAACAAGTTCTTTATATAGAGCTGAAATGTAACATAAAATCTTAAATATTTGCGAAAGATCACAATAATATCTCTAAACTTATTCCTAAAATCAAGCACTAAATATCATAATCAAATTTGTCTAAGATCTGATTAATTTGACCATTTATTTCGTAAGAATCTGCAACCTAAGGGATTTTCCATCAAACTCCTCCTTGCCTTTGGAGGAGCAGAGTTTTAATGTTAAAATAATTCATCCTCTTGATGTACTACTTTTGCCTTTTCATTTTGTGACTTACAAATCTTTTCCATGTGCCCAATTTGTCCACATTTTCTGCATTTGATATCAGGCCTCCACCAACATTTACTTTTTGGGTGATTTGTTTTTTTTTTGGGCAATGCAGGTATAGTGGATATGAATTATCATTGTTTCTATTGTTGTTGTTGTTGATTTTGTTGAAACTCTTGTTTTTATCTCCTCCTGAATTTTTTTCTTTTCTTTATGTATCTTGATTTGAGTCATTGTAGGATTTGTTGACAATGGAGGCACTTCATAGTCTTCCTTTATAGCTTCCCAGACTTCTATAGCGTCAAGATGAGCTTTCATTCGAACAACCCAAACTTGATAGTTTTCATCATCAAAAATTGATGGTGCATGTTGAGACAGTTGTGATTCAATCTACATTGCTTGAAGATGACTGTAATTCTTGTTGTAATTCTAGGTTATAAATCAGGTTTGTGTTTTGATTTCTCTCATCTCACAGGTCCCTCAAGACAAATGCTTTAATACCATGTTGTTTTTATAGAGCTGAAACATAATACGTAAATAAAAGAGAATAAAAGAAAAGATTTTGTCACAGAACACCATATTATTATTGATAGCAACAAGCTTATTATATAGAACTGAAATATAACAGAAAATTTTAGATATTTGCTAAAAATCACAATAATATCTCTAAACTTATTCTTAAAATCAAGAACTAAATATCATAAACAAATTTACCTGAGATCTGATTAATTTGATCATTTATTTCATAAGAATCTGTAATCTTAGTGATTTTTCAACAATAATTTACAGGTGTAATGTGCACATATATATTTGTGTGCGTGAGGGTAAGAAAGAGACTGTTATTCCAGAATCTCAGCAGTTGGATGAGTGCAAACTTGTTAAAGATTTGCATACTTTGATTCTTCAGGAGTTCAAATTGTTTTGTACGTTGGGATGTGGACAGGGGAAATCATTATTAATAGATGTACCTTATTCAGATATTAGAACGAATGACGTGTTCTTCAAGTATGAAAAGCAGATTTTCTAGAAGGAATGGAGCCGCAAAGTTTTCCCTTTTCAATATTTTTTCATTTTCAATTGATTAAAGAGATACAAAATTTTAAGCCTGTATTATCACGTATTTACTCTCTAGCTATATGTTATGACTTGGATTATGAAGCAACAAGAGCTAAAAGCCCACTGTCATGAATGAGTCTAAGAAGCAAAAAGAGCCCATTGTTGAAGTGAGCCAAAGGAATCAACAACCTTACTCGGCTAATATAAGGAGCAATAGAATAGTAAATGGGGGATGCTTATCTGTTATGCTATTGCGCAACTCTGTTTCTCATCTCCTATATTTCTCTATTTCTCATCTCTTTCTCTGTTTCTGTCTCCCACCCCTTTCTTCTTCTTCTTTATTTCTTCAGCTTTTGTAATTCCATTTTTATCGAATATCAATGACTGCTCCTCTTGACTCCTATATTTGTTATTCGGTTACTGTTATTTGCTGCTTGACAACTACTAAGTTGCAGGGATCACAACATTGGTGCTTTCATTGAGTTTCCGTTCAGATGACGAAACCCAGTACTCATTTGAACATGGTTCGCTTCTCCGGTCTCCATCCCGATCGGTGGGTGCTGCAAGCTGGTAGTTATTTTGATTTTTATCAGATCCGTGAGGAGGATCGTGTGCTCATCTCTTCCTTCTATTTTGATGGCGAAGCCTCTTCTCGGTATGATTGGATGTCCCACAATCGTCAGTTGGCTGGTTGGGATCACTTCACGAGAGCTTTTCTTCTCCGTTTCTGGCCAAAAGATGTAGACCAACCCGAGGGACTTCACCGAGATAATGCGGTTCGACGAGGTTATTGTGATATTTCTTCTTCTCTGAGGGAGACTACGAGTCTTCTCCATCAGATTTTGGATCTCCTTCCTCCTCTTCCAACCCGGAATTCCAGTGAAGCAACCCAAGTGATGAACCCGGATTCCGTGTTCGATGCAGATCAAGTGTTCGAGGAATTGTCCGAGACAATTTCTGATGCGCCATGCGTGCTTGGAATTGGAGACAATGACGAACCCGAGCTCGTCGATAAAGCAATTGAATCACAAGATCTTGCTGGACTTGATTTGCTCGATCACATGCCGGACTGAATGGAACCCGTCACAACAGCTAGTTCAGAGGCTGTTTATGGTCTCGTTGCTACAGTCGAGGTGTGTGATGAAATGCCGGCGTTGGAGATCACTCAAGCTGGGGAGTTTGAATATGTCCATGAAGCAACCCCGATTGAAGCCAATCAAATACAATCTCAATATATCTTTTCCGGCGTGCTTGAGAGTGGTTACTTGCTGCGTACGAAGGATCCTTTCATTGACTTGATGGGAAGGATCGCTCAAAATGCATACATGGTGCGTTCAAAAGCTGGAACGTTGTTGGATCCGTATGACAAACTGGTGGAATTTCCTTTCATGTTTGATAAAAATCCTAAGAGAAAAACAAGTGCAACTATATTGTTC
>JANVCQ010057438.1:0-10521 GCA_025531925.1 Erythroxylum plowmanianum
ATGACTGATCAGATGTAGTTAAAGGTGATGAGACAAATGAGTTGAGATTTGAGAGTTTAATGAAATCATTTTGGTAGCTAAATGGTTAAGCTCAGGACATTCCAAGTTTGTGAAATTCAAAATTTCAAGTCTTCCATAGGGAAAGAATCATGTTTTGACTTTAGGGGAAAATCTGGATTAATCTAGGTTGAATTAGACAAAGTCATCTTCTAGAAAGTTGTAGCTAAGCTTTCTAGCTTTCCAACGATATATAGTACGGAATTTTTGGATATCAAAGTCAAAAGTTATGGTCCTTATAAGTGGAGATGCTTAGGAGTATAGAACAGATCATTTGGTGAGGACGCTTCGTCTGGTGAGGATGTATCGTCTGCTAATGACGTATCGTCTGGTGATGACGTATCATCTAGTGAGGACGGATCGTCTGGTGAGGCCGCTTCGTCTAATGAGGATGTATCTTCTGGTGAGGACGCTTCATCTGGTGAGGACGTATCATCTGGTGAGGACGCTTCATCTAGTGAGGACGTATCGTTTGGTGAGAACGTATCGTCTAGTGATGGCGTATCGTCTGGTGATATCATATCGTCTAGTGGTGACGTCATATCGTCTGATGACATCATATCATCTGGTGATGATGTCATATCGTCTGATGCATTGTTCATCTGATCCTATCGTCTAGTCCCATTTTTGACCCTATAGATAATCGAATTTGTCTTCAAAGTCTGCATAAAAGTTGTAGATCTTGAAGTCCTCTTTCAAACTAACTAAAGAACACCTTAATCCGATATCTCTAGGGAAAGTTATAACAATTTTCCCAATTCATCTGACCCTTCGTCTGGTTTTGTCTGACCCTATTGTCTGGTCCAATTCTGACCCTTTAGATGACAAAATCTACTTCAAATTCTTTATGAAAGATGTAGATATTGAAGTTCTCTTTCAAACCCTTCAAGAATAACCTTGATTTGATATCCCTAGAGCAAGTTATGCTTTTTGTCCCAAAATAGGTTCAATATGATTGAGGACGGAACCTTGTTTGATTTCCTTCAACCAATCTTTGTTATCCGACCTCCAAATCAGATGAATCTTATGTATAAACAAACTAGGGACATAGAACTACAAATGATCTGAAGAAATAGAATTTTAACCTAGTCCCTAAGACTTACAATTTCTGGATGGAGATTGTTATCCGACTAATCTTTGTTATCCGACCTCTAAACGAAATGACCCTTAAGATAATAGATTCCTCACAATTGTGCTATCTCTCCACAAAATAAAAAAATTGGCAGCATTCTGAATTGATTGGAAAAAGGTTTTGATTGAAGAAAAGTGAAGGAATCTGTTGGCATAGTATGAACTAGTGTTATTTTACTAAACATGCCCAGCATTTTAAATATATCTGGATCTGTAGGGTTCCAATTGAGATGATTTTCAATGTGGAGTAAATTAGAGACGTAGGTTTACAAATTATATGAAAAGGTTGAATTCTGATTTAGCCTCTAAGATGTTCAATATCTGGATGGAAGTTTAGTATAGAATATTTGCTTTAGTATAAGAATAATTCAAAAAATAGGGCCCTACGCTTATAGTATTAGAGAATGAAGATGAACTGAGGATGACTAATGAGGGTTAATTGGAATAACCATACATGGTAATAAGCACAAGCACATGTTTTATGACTTCGAATGTTAGGCTCCAGAAGCGGGGTCCAACAGTTGTAGTATTAGAGCAAGAGTTGGGTTCCGGAATCGGTGCCCAACACAAGGACTAAGAAATCCACCGGGAAGATGAACTTCTCGACCTTGACCAGTACATCCTCAATGATTCCCCTCGGATAAGTGATGGACTTATCTGCCAGCTGAAGTGAAATAGTTCTGTCAATCCTAACTTCCTGAAAATAGAAAGATGCATTAAGTTAATGCTCGCTCCCAAATCCGTTAAAGCCCTATCTATTACAAGGAATAGTAAAACTCCTTGGATCCTTAAGCTTCAGTGGTAACTTTCTCGATAAAATGGCCGAATACTCCTCATTCAACTTCACTGTGGCATACTCCTCAAGCCTCCTTTTATTAGGCAAAATTTCTTTCAAAAACTTATCATAAGAAAGCATCTGCGTTATGGTCTTAACAAAAGGAATGTTTATGTGTAGCTTTTTAAATATCTCGAGAAAATGACGAAATTGCTTATCTAATTGCTTAACTTTCAACCTTTGAGGATAAGGAATCTGAGGTCTTACCGGATGTCTTGGGTAAGATTTAAATCTAAGATAGTTAACATTGTCTAACCTAATGACTCGCAATAGAAAGAATTTCCCCGGCAACGACACCAAAAACTTGTTGCGGTCTAAATAAAATAATATAAATTAAATTCTATCTAGACCAATTAGAGGCAAGTGCATCCCATCGATAAGTAATATAAAACGGTAAGAACTGGATATTGTACCTAAGGAAATTCCAACACACAAGACAATTAAATTAAATGATGAAAAATTACTCGGACGATCATGAATTGATTGATTTGAAAATAAAATAAAATAAAGTAAACAAAATAAGGAAATATGAAAAATGCAAGGTATGAATTAGAAAATGACTAGATTTAATCAAATGACAGAAATCGGTTAAGGTATCGGATTTCAATTGGATTGGACATTAAAAATTGTAACGGTGGATTGATCTAGGAATTACTTCACTTAAGCAACTTGAACCCAATGTTCATGGGTATTCCCTTCCCTTCTAAATCTAGATCACCCACTTAGTTCATAGGAATAAAAAGCATTCAATACAAGAAGCTTAAAATTAAGTTCATTAATCCTAGGTATCCTTACACAAGATCCTAAAGTTGGTCTACACGTTAATCTCAAGTATGTTGCTTGATTAATTTTTCGACAAATTAAATCCCATTGCTTATGGCATTCAATCATCTAAGGCCTTAATCTAGCTGATCAAACTAAATTAGGACTAAATATGCATTCAATCAAGCAAAAATCAATACCACAAAAATTACCCTAATCCAATATCAATCTTAACCATAACCCAAAAAAAGCTTACTCACACATATTCAACAATGTAACATAACTCATGGTCATAATATATGGTTGCATTGATTAAATATACACAAGTAAAATAAATAAGGAATTTAAAAAATTAAAAACACCCAATATTTATTATTCTCCCGCAGCTGTATTTCTGTCGTGTCGCTAGATTCAATGTTTTGCTTCAACATAGCTGCTTCCACCAGGTGTCTCCTCCACTAGCTGCTACTTGTTTCGTTGCCACCTGCTACTTCCTCTAGCACCAACGTCTCTTTTAGTCTCTACCAGCTCACGTGTTTCTCCACCAGTTGCAATGATTTTTTTCTTCTCCCCAGCTCCACGCGTTTTATTTTTTTAAGCCACCAGCTACAATGTTGTTGATCTCTACCAGCAGCTATGTGTCTTCATCTGCTGCCTACGTCTCAAGCCACCAACTGCTTTGTTATTCACCAGTGGAAGGTTCAACGTCACCAACTACTTCATGTGTTTTGATATATGCCCAACGTTGTGTGATTGGAGAGTGTTTTGTCAGGGCTGTCATTTTGGTGGAGGCTAGCTGCGTGGAAGAGGGGGCTACTTCCTCTAGAACCAACGTCTCCTTTGGTCTCCACCAATTGCTTGCCTCAACATGTTTCTCCTCAAGCCACACATAATCCTTTTACTTCAACAGTTGTCTTCATCCTCCTTTATCTCCACCTACTGCTAAAGTCTTTTAATTACAACCAACTGCTTCGTTGCAAGTGTAGAGTATGCTCAATGGTGTGTAACGTGAGTGATGTGTATCAAATGTAGTGTCCGAAAATGATGGAGTAGAGCTACTTCAACGTGTCGCCAGCTACTTTCTTCATGATTTTAGGAGAGATTTTGCCCACCTTTCACGCTGCCTTGGCTCGTGCCCTCTTCCACTGCTTTTCGTTCTTTTTTTTCTATGTTACCACCACTATCACGTTTCACTCTATTGGCTCCATGTATTAAACCATTTTGTCTCATTCAAACTCACATCGCTCACTTTCTGCGCCCCCACTACTTCCTTGGCTTTTTATTTCCTCCATTCAATATCCACACAGTTGTCCTCTCTTTTCTCACGCACAACCCTCCTTCTTATCTTCCAAAACGTTACATTTTTAGGTGACTAAAACGTTAAAGTTTTAACCATCCAATATATGCCTAAATTAAAATCAAATAACTCTTAATTAGTGTAATTTAAACATTAAATGGACAAGAGTTTAGCAAATTATGTATCTAAAATTAATATAAAATGTCCATTAACAATAGTCAGACTAAGCACAGATTTGAGTCAAGACAGAAGAGGCCCAGTGATTCTCAGGGAGATTCTAGTAGAAGGTTCAGTAAGCGACAAAATCGAGCCTTCAAGTCTTCAACTGGATCTAGACAGTCGGGATTCAGATAGAGAGGTAGTTTTGTATAGTCTAGGAATAACAGAGGTACAGCATCGGGTCAATTGCCAGCTTGTGAACATTGTGGAAAAAAACATAGTGGTGAATACTAGAGACTGATAGGAGCCTGTCTTCGATGCGGCTCACTTGATCATCAGATCAAGGATTGTTCTGTGATGTCTGGAGCACAGTATGGTGGGAGAGGAAGTATGGCAACAAAACCCACTGTTCAGTAGAACCGAGCTAGTGGGACTGAACAGAGAGGCTGTGACAAAAGCAAAATGAGTTCTGGGAATATTACTAGGGAGACTGAGGTGCGGAGCAATCAACCTCATCACTTAAATTACTAACTTCCTCATGAATATGAACCTCATCGCTTAAAATTTCTTTACGTTGTTCAAAATTACCTTCACCTAATTCCCCAGGATTCTCCTAGAGAAGCCTCTCTTTTAATAAATTTATTAATAACTCTTGTTTAGGATTCTATTAATTATTCTATTTTTCTTTTTTCTTTTTTAACTTCCAGATAAATGCTTTTTAGGCAACATCATATAAAACAATAACACGATTGGATTAAAAAAAGAACTAAAGCACCTGTATAGAACTGGAAGAAGACAGGTATAATAGAATAACAATAACTTAACCAAATATTACAAAGATATATCTATGTAATTATATATCTACATAGAAGAAAACAACAACTATGATATCTGAAATATTATAAAAAGATAAATGTTGATTCGAATCATCGTATGATTTATGTTAAAAACATACTAACAAGAATTAGTTGAAAAAATTAAAATTAAGAAGCTTATGACAAAAATTAAAAAAGGAAAACTTAAGGGATGAAAATGTAATAATGATAAACTTGAGGGACTAACATATAATAATAATAAACTTGAGGGACTAAAATGTAATTATATCAAAATCGAGGGACAAAATGTAATAATGACAAACTTTAGGGACTAAAATGTAATTGTGAAAACTTGAGTGACTATAATGTAATTATGGCAAAATTAAGGGACTAAAATGTAATTATGAGGGACAAAAATGTAATTATGCAAAATTTATTCCTAAAAAAAAGGAGCAATACTGGACATACGATTCATGGGGATATCAAAAAATAAATGCCACCGATTCCCCGAGGGCCAACTTTAAGGGCAAAATGTACTTATGACAAACTTGAGAGACTAAAATGTAATTATGTCAAATTTGAGGAACAAAATATAAATATGACAAACTTGAGGGATTAAAATGTAATAATGAAAACTTGAGAGACTAAAATGTAATTATGATAAATTTGAGAGACTAAAATGTGATTATGCAAAAATTGAGGTACAAAATGTAATTATGACAAACGTAAGGGACTAAAATGTAATTATGTGAAATTTGAGGGACAAAATGTAGTTATGCCAAACGTGAAGGACTAAAATGTAATGAGGGACCAAAATAAAATTTTGTCCAACTTGAGGGACTAAAAAGACTTTGTTGCTACGCTATGATATAGTTGTTTGAGAACAAGATAGACCTCTGGTTTCGTCAACTTTTCTTCCTCAGTTGGACCTAGGGATGTTAATTTTGGCCATGCTCATCCGACCTAGGTTGATCGGGCCATGGGTCAAAAGTGATCAGCCCCGACCTCAGCCCGTGGCCAAATCGTAACTTCAAAGACAATGATATTATTTTGTCAAAAATGATGTCATTTTTTATGCTTTTTTAAATATAAAGTGACCCATGTTGGCCCCGCCTCCGAGTTGGAGGACCACATTTCTAGCTTGATCTTATAAGTGTTATTGTCTTTTTAGTATTTTCGTTTTTTTATTAAAAAAATTTGGCAAAAGTTTCAGTTTATACAACGTGGCCTTTACCTTTGTCATGAATATATATAAATATAACAAAAAAGATTTGTTGGGCTAATGTGCGTATATATATAAGAATTTAATTTGTCATATACAAAGAGAGAGTTGAAGAGAAAAAAACCAAATTGGACTTGATTGTAAAATTTTATTGAGCCCAATTGGTATTTAATTAAAATTAATTGTAATTCTAATTAAAATTTAATTGAAATTAGAATTAGAATTTTATTTTAATTAAATTATTGAAAGGTGTAAAACATATTATAAATAAACTTAATTAGGATCTAGTACTTCTTATTTAACCTTCTCTATAAAAATTATATAATTCTCTTAACTCATTTTTTGGATACAGTTAAAAGTTGATCATTTGTACGACTACGATAGAATTTAAGTAAAAAATAATTCGAATTATACGACAAGAATACGATCAAATTTCAAAAAAGGCATGAATTATGATTCATACTTTATTATATTTTATATATTAATTATGTTATAGAATTTAAGTAATCTAAAATTAAAACAAAAAATGTATATTTATTCCACGGATCTGATATTGGATAGATTTCTCAACAATTTTCTCACATAATTACTGTTTCCTCGTACGTGAATATGAAGGGATCCGTTAGACCTTATAAGCCAAATGGGAGAATCGAATGCTGATTAAATCTTACTCTTTCTTATTTATAATAATTATGTAGATATTAAATGGCCACTTTTTTTTTTTGATCCGAAAAAAAAATACATTAACCTTATCATTTCCCCGATTAGTTAATGGCCACTTTTTCATTTTAGTAATTGACATATGCGGAGTAGTCTTCAAGTTAAAAGTCATTATCTTATATCAGGACTTCCATGGCCTCCGCGTGTTGGTCTGAGATATCATCTGTAGGAGTGGCAATCAACGTCAAGCCGTGTTTTCTGCCAACTGTTGCTCCAAAATTCTCCGTCATGTCTAAATTCTGTGGCGACATTCCGTCCGGCAACGTCCAGTCAAAGTGGTATAGTAGTTGAGCAAGTGGAAGCACCACGTTTGCGAGGCCAAAATGCATACCCGGACAGATCCTCCTGCCTGCTCCAAATGGTATGAACTCAAAGTTCTGTCCTGTAAAATCCAGTCTACCATCTTCAAATCTCTCTGGCATGAAGCTCTCTGCATCAGACCAATACTTGGGGTCTCTCCCCAGTGCCCATGCGTTAATCATTACTCTGGTTTTGGCAGGTATTTCGTACCCATTAACCACACAAATTTCTCTACTTTCTCTTGGAAGCAACAATGGCACTGGTGGGTGTAGCCTTAGTGTTTCTTTTATCACTTCCTTCAGATAATTCAATTCCTCAACATCTGTATCTGTGATCGCTTTCTTTCCTCTTAAGGTTTGCCTTACTTCGGCTTGTGCTTTCTTCAACACTCGAGGGTTTTTCATCATTTCAGCCATAGCCCATTCTGATGTTAGTGAGGAAGTATCAGTTCCACCACTGAACATATCCTGCACAAGTAATTTATCAGGTTGATTAGTTTCATGTCAAGGTTCACGAATTCTTAAAATTAAATATACGGAACAGATGATGAACGATGAAATTACTATGGTTCGATTTTGATAAAATTTGACAGGTGAAAGAAACAAGAAACTTAACCAGAATGACGGCTTTTAAGCTGTTTCTAGTGATAGGACACCGAAGATTGCCGGACTCCTGAAGCCTTAAAAGGACATCGAGAAAATCATCCTCTCCTGATTCACCACCACCTTTACCTGTAGTCCTCAATCTTTCTCTGTGCTCCTCTATGATTGTATCAAATACCTCGCTCAACTGTTCTTGAAGGGCTACAAGTTCAGCTTTCATCCCAGTAATTCCTTGAAGAAACGCCAATGAAGGGAACACATCAACTATATTAAAACCACCAGCCAGCTCTGACGCTTTCCTCGCACCTTCTATAACTGCCTCTTGCTTATCCTCTGGGCACTTGCTGCCGAATGCCGATCTGAAAACTACTTTATTTGCGAACAACAATATCATTTTTTTAAAATTGATAGGACTTCCTGCGGAGGATCGGACCGATTCGACAAGGTTCTTGACCTCATTGTGACGAACAGAAGTTAAGGACTGGACCCTTTTAGGACTCAAGAGTTCTGTCATGCAAAATTTCCTCATTTGCTTCCAGTACTCACCATATGGAGCAAAGGCAATGTCTAAACCACCGTAGGTCAGAATTGTGGAGGCTAATAAGTTAGGCCTCTGAGCAAAGGAGATATCTTGCACCCTCAGTACTTCTTCAGCTAACTCAGCCGATGATACAACAACCGTAGAAACCTCGCCGAGTTGCAGATGCATGATGGGTCCATGTTCTTCAGCAAGGTCTCTAAGAGCATGGTGTGGTAGTGGACCAACCAAGTTATGCAAATTGCCAATGATGGGCAGTTTCATTGGCCCTGGTAATGTTCTTTTCGTTGTGGTACTTGTGCTCTCAGGTTCATATTTTCTGCAGTAAACCTTGGTAGGCTGGTTTAGGGAAGTAGAAGAACGGGTGACAACGAAAGCTGGAGCCCCAATTTTCTTGGGGAACAACGTTGTAGATCCCAGAGTTAAGGAGGTTGCAAACATTGAAGGGGATATAGATGATGATCCCATTTTTGCAGCGATGGCTCTGAGTTACTAAGCTACTGCAAGCATTTTCATTCAACTAACTCTATAAATTCCTGTTTCTGTAACTTTCTAGTCTTCGGAAGTACGTGTAGAGGACTCTCACTGTTAAACCCCACATTTCAGCGTACTGTCATTGTTGTTGTATACTTTTCCAAGCCCAGCCCAGCCCAGCTAAACGCAGAGAAAATTCAAGGAGCCATTGTTTGACTAGTAGTACCTTGTATGCCATTATTGACAGAACTCTGAATATTGCATATCGAATTAAATGCTCCCTACTATCTTATTGAAAAACTTCTTTCACTTTGTATGCCATTCTTGAAGGAACATAAAAGCTGTACGTATCTATAGACGCAACGCAATGATCCAAGTCATATTCAAAAATTTTACATCAAAAACTCTTTATAATTTTAATAGAATTAATTCATATCAGCTTAATTCATTTAAATTTTTTAAATATAATCTCAACTTAAATTTTAATAAATTCAATATTAATATACTAACTTAATATCAAATCGATATAAATATTTAATAAAAATTTTGCTAATACACAAAGTTTGATAAAATTCAGTAGTATACAATCTTACTCTTAAATAATAAAGAAGATATTTATGAAAGGCACAACCATACCATGTATAAAATAAATATTGAAATGAGTTTCTATCTTTAAGTAGTGTTCTTACTGATAGGAAAAGGCTCTCTAAAAGAGATTTATATAATCAGTGAGTTACTGCATGTCTCTTAAGTTTACCAAGATAGAGAATTAAAAAGATAAAAGAGTTCCTGTTATGAAGAAAAAGAGCTTCTTTAATGTTTTTACTGTTGAATAATGTTACAAAATTGATGGTATAAAATCAAATAAAAAATTAAAGTAAAAAGTTGAAGGTTTAAAGATTCATAAAATATTATAAAAATATTGTACATTAAAAATTAAATAAAATAAAATTAACAATAACAACGTTTAGTAGGAGTCTTGTTGACATGCGAAGTCTAAAAAGATTTAGTAGCACGTAGCTTTATTTCTAATAAGTATAAAGAATTTAAAATAATATTAAAGATAGAACTTATTCTTGTTACTTTTAAATAAAATTTAAAGTTACATTTTTTTAATTAAATAAATTTATTTAATCTCTTACATAATATTTATTAACAAATTATTAATAAAATTATATTATTTTAATAAAATAAATAATTTAAAATTAATATTTATTTGAAGTATATTTTAATTATTAAATTAAATTTTATTTGTATATTTATATATTTTAAATTTAATTATAAATCATAGATAGGATAAATTATAGCTATCATGGACGTCTGGGTACGGAACAACGTGTGCTATTGTAATTTGGGCCTCTTCTACTTCCAGGACTGGAGCCACGGGGGCAGATCCTCTGCGCTTATTTTTGTGTACCTATTCTGTCTTATTAGATTCAAGTAGTGTTTTGAAATTCGGACCGATCATCGAACCGAAGGTTTTATTAATCACCGATTTGGCCGGTTCAACCACCGGTTAAATCGATGTGACGTCATAATTATGTAATAATTATATTTAATTATATATAATATTAATAATATTAAAAAATACAAAAATATACCAAAAAAT
>JANVCQ010057466.1:0-10520 GCA_025531925.1 Erythroxylum plowmanianum
TCTAAAAGCTGCTTCTATTATTACTACATAATGTTTTCTAAAATCATTCCTAAGCTAGCTTTTGGCAGTTTAGGAATGTTTGGTTCCAATTATATTTCTGTTGTAATTTTTAATTTTATGATTTTTATTAAAAATAAAAACTTGTTTGGTTAAAATTTGTAATACAAATTAAAAATAAAAACATGATTATAATGCATAATATTGGTAAACGATAAATAAGAAAACCAGTAATATAGAAACGCAGAAATAAAAAAACTAGAAACAAAGAAACCAGAAATGTGAAATGCAGAAATGTAAAAGTCAAAATAAAAATTGCAGAATAACAAATAATTGAAAATGCAAAACCGCAGATAAACTATTAATAGGAAAACCAGTAACGTAGAAATGCATAAATAAAAAAAACTACAAGTGAAGAAACCATAAATGCGAAATGCAAAAACGTAAAAGCTAAAATAAACCAAAAACACATAATAACAAACAATTGTAAATCAAAAACACGGGTAAATGATAAATAGGAAAATTAGAAATGTAGAAACGCAAAAATAAAAGTCAGGAAAACAAAAAATGCAGAAAAATTAGACGTCAATAGAAAATAAAACAATCAAGAAACTCAGAAAAATAATACAATATAATTAGAAAAATATCAAATCAGTTTTGGAAATTCACTGGTTAAAAGTTCAAGTTTTCGCTTTTTGCATGGATAGAAAAAAGAAGTAAGAAATGAGTTAGGGACACAAGAGAGAAGAAAATAATAAAAAAGCACGAAAGAGAAAATAGATGACTTTGAGGTGAAAAAGAATAGAGAAGAGATAGAATTTTCAAAAAATGAGGAAATAGAAACAAAAAAAAAAAAACATGTGAAAGTTAGATTAACGCTAAGTGTGACAAATTAGTTTGGTCTTAAATTCAAAGTTAGTTTGGGCATTGAATTTGATGATTTTTTAAAGTTGACTTAAAGTCAAGATATCAAATATAAAAATTATATTTGATAAAATTATATTCAAAATCAACTTGAAGTCAAGCTTGATGAGATTGAATTTTTGCCATCTCCAACTTTTTTTTCTACGTATTGTGCTTTGAAGCATTCCTACGAGATTGCGTATGTATTATAGAATCTCGTTGTATTAAATTAATAAAAACAGATAATTTCCTTAAGTTTTCAATTAATCGTTTAGTCTTTGACATAAAAGTTCTTATGTGGAAATATATTGATCGATGAAAGTTCATAGAAGCCAGATTTCTATATAGTACATGTATATATAAAACGTTACAAGAACCGTAACACAACGCCTTAATTCTATAACTCTACTTTCTTCGTATCTGAAATTTCAGTCCAGGATAGCCAGCGATAGACTTTATATATTGTAATACATAGTAAAGACCTTATTGCGTACTCAGGATTATACATGAGATGGTAAAAACGAAGGAGATGCGAAGTACTTAATTTCGGTTCTATTCAAAGTTTCGAAGCAGTTTTTGATGTCGAAACGAGCTCCGATCTTCCTGGGACAATTGAGGAAGTTTCACCGACACTTGGTTTGAATCTTTCTACAGTTTTCTCAATACGCATGCTCTCTTAACGGGTCAGACAACCGTATGCTTAAGATTAATATGAGCAATTGTAGGGGATTTTAATCTCTATATAGCTTCTATATCGAGCTTCCTTATCACAAGACCGATATGGACTACGTCTACACTAATTGAGATCCATTTTCCACCCGGACTTCCACAATCTACATCATTCATTGGGCCAATTTATTACTCTTATTTGGATCAAATTATGTAACTTAACCAATAATTTATTGAAAATCAAAATTACAATTAATAATTGTCCACTTAATAGGAAAAAGACAAAAATGTCCCTAAGGACAAAAATGTCTAACATTCTCCCCCTGGGACAATTATTAATTGCAGTTTTTGTCAAGTTCAAAACAGTTTAAAAACTCGATTAAGTCACGTTACTGTATTGGTACATTCCATCCTATAAGGCTTTCGATATCGAAAAATATCAAATACATGTGTTATGTGTGACACAGGTTCAATATAATCATGAATATCCAATGCCTAACTAACATGACTGAGAAAATGTAGCGTGACAAACTAGGATGATACCTGTATGATCTAAACTGTATCATCTTCATTTGTAGGTCTCAATTTCTTCAATGTTATGCTAAACTGCAGCAGAGAAACCCTATTTTCTCTCACTGAATGTTAAACAACATTAGAGAAAATCTTTATGTTCTCCAACTGAATGTTAAATTGCATTAGAGAACCTTTATGGAATTAAAAACTTATATCCCCTTATGTCATGTGAAATTTTAAGGATATCCATATAAACTTTATGTATTTAATGACATAGACTCAAGATTAATCTTTACAAATGCCCAATGACCTTTAAAATGCTTAAGATCAATACAAATCTTAAGGCTTCCATATATATTACGACTATATACAAAAGCAGTTATTACTGAGGATAAAAGAACATGATCATCTTTATTAATAAATAATCATAATGTTATAATACATCAAAATACACAAAATATTAAGGAGCAAATACAATGATCCCTAACTACTATTGTCTAAGGACTTTAACACGCCCATACTTGATACATGTCTAACAAACACTAAGAGGTGAAGTCCTTTAATTAAATGATCAACTAACATCTCCTCAGTCTTGATGTGCTCTACTTCAATGTCACCCTTCTGATTCAACTCCTTTATGGTCAAGTACTTGACCTCCAAATGCTTAGACCCTATGATATTATTGTTGTTGTTACTGAACAATACTACAGCAAGATTATCGCAATATAACCGAATGGGTCTAACTATCGAATCTACCACAAACAACTCAAAAATCAAGGTTCTAAGCCAAACTGCCTGTGTAGCAGCTCCATAACATGCAACAAACTCTGCATGCATAGTCAAGGAAGTTACCAATGTCTGCTTGACACTCTTCCATGATACTGCACCATCTGCCAACATAAAAATGTACCCCGATCTGGATTTGTGATCATCCGGACATATAGCAAAGTCGGAGTCTGTATACCTTATGAGGTTCAAATCATTGGCTTTTTTATATGGCAACGAAGAATCCTTGGTACCTTTTATATATCTCAACACTAGTTTGACTGCATTCTAATGGCCCATACCTAGCTTAGCCAGATATCAACCCAGCAATCCTATAACAAATGCAATGTCCGGTCTAGTGCACATCTGGGCATACATCAAATTGCCAGTAGCATTAGAATACGGGACATTTCTCATAACCTCTTTCTCAACTTCATTCTTTGGTTACTATGCCAAAAATAATCTCTTACCATGAGAGATGTGTGCTACAATAGGTTTACCTTCAGCCAATATTAAATTTTTGTAACACTGGCTCAATGTATGTACTTTACAAGAGGCTCAACGAGTGTTGAGATCTGTCCCGTGAACCTGTATACCGAGGACAAAAGATGCTTAACCCAAATCCTTCATGTCAAAATGTTTGGCCAAAAGTTACTTTACTTTATACAAAATGGTCAAATCATTTGACGTGAGTAAGATATCATCGACATACAGTAGTATGAAGATGACTTTGCTCCCCCTGACCTTATAGTATAAGCATCTTTCAACTTTGTTTTTCACAAAGCCGACTGAGGCCAAAACCTCATCAAACTTTTGGTACCATTGTCTGGAAGTTGGCTTCAAACCATATACTGATTTATTTAACTTGTAAACCTTGTTAGTTGCATCCTAATCCTGAAATCCTTCAGGTTGCTCCATATAGACTTCCTCATAAAGGTCATCATTTAGGAAAGCGATCTTAACGTCCATCTGATGCAGTTCTATGTCATAATGAGCTACTATTGTCATCATCACTCTAAATGCATCCTTCGAGGATAAAGGAGAGAAGGTAACATTGAAGTCAACTCCTTCTCCCTGAGTGAATCCCCTGGCAACTAGAGGCGCCTTAAATCGCTCAACTTGACCATGTGTGTCCTTTTTGGTCTTAAATAGCCACTTGCAACTTAAAGGCCTGCAATGTTGAGATAAATTAACAAGCTCCCATACCTTATTATATCTCATAGACTGCATCTCAACCTTCATTGCTTCTCACCACATATCTGCATGGGGTCCAAAATTGACTTCTGTAAAAGTCATTGGATCCACAACATGTCCTATGTCATAGTCTTGTTCACCTAAATAGACTATATAATTCGATGAGATAGTCGGTCGCCTCTCTGTGGTGAATCTATGCAACTGCATAGGCTCTTATACTTCAGAAACCTCTTCCTGAGGAATAGGTTCTTATGCTTGCATAGGTATGGTACTTAAGCCTTCATCCACCTGAATTGACTGTATGAGAGGCGGATACATAATAATTGTAGTATCTGTCCTGCTATCTTCTGGAGGATGTAAGGATCCTCCCTCATCATAGACAGTATTCCAGAAACTTCGTCGTCTGTGATTCCATTATTCTGACCCCTCCCTCTCTACTGTAAAATCTGTAGCCCTTAGAGTGGTCAGGATAACCCACTAAATAGTAATGAGTTGAACGAGATTACAATTTACTCTCATAAGGATTGTACAACCTTACCTTAATAGGGCAGCCCCACACACGAACGTGTGCTAGACTTGGCTTCCTTCCAACCCAGAGTTTAAAAGGCATCTTTGGTATTGACTTACTCGGGACTCTGTTCAAAATAGATAATGTCATCTTGATAGCTTCACCTCAAAGGTATTCAGGTAGGTTAATCCTGCTTTGTATTGACCTCATCATGTCCTTTATGGTGCAATTGCACCTTTCGGCCACACCATTTTGCTCAGGACTTCTTGACATAGTGAACTGAGCCACTATTCCAACTGATTCCAAATACCTGGCAAACGAACCTTTTTCTTGTCCTGCAACCCCATGTGTGCCATAGTATTCCCCTTCTCTATCAGATCTGACAATCTTTATTAATTTTTCCAATTAGTTCTCAATTTCAGTCTTAAAAATCTTGAACTTATTAAGAACTTCAAACTTCTCTTTAACCAAGAACACATATCTATAGCGGGAAAAATCATCTATAAATGTCAGAAAATATCTAGCATTGCACAATGTGACTATATAGGGACCACTAACGTCTGTATGTATGAGGTTCAATAAACCAAAAGTACGAGTTGACCCCTTTTTCTTTATCTTGGTCAACTTACCCCTATAATAATTGATACATGTTTTCAGATTACTGAAGTCCAAAGTTGGAAAACTGTTATCCTTTATCAATCTCTCAACCCTCTCCCTGAAAATGTGGCCAAGATGTTTATGCCACAGCATGTAAGATGTTTCCTTTATGAAGACTCTCTTTCGAGTAACAGGTTCAGCAACATAAGAAGAGACATACATTTTTTTTAGTAAATCATTAAATTTTATACAAATAGAAAATGTTATGTACACCACTAGAGATTTTTTGAAGGAAATCTCTTATCAACCAAAAGAAATAAGGTAGTGCAAAATAGTCATAACCCTAGTTCAAAGATAAACAAGAACTACCACTAACACCCCTCCCCCGTTTCCTACCATGAAACCTTAAAAATATAGCCCTTCTCCCCAGTAGCCTAAAGCCAGTCACAAGCATTCCAGTAACACAACATTTCAACACTCATATACAAAACTCAAATAACAAACCGCAATCATATTTGATAAAAGAAGATTGAATGTTCAATCTAAAACTGTCAAGGTTACCTTCATCGCATATGCCATTCCCAATAGAGCTTCCATAGGAAATGATTCTCTAAGTATTAAGCTTCTGATCATCTAACTTGCAAACATTGATGTAAGGAAAGCTGTACACCTACGACTCCTTTTTGCCAAAACCATTTCCTGTCAAAGCTCCATGCTTCCTGAATTGAAATAGAATTGCTTGTTGTTTCCATCCTCTCTTTTTCCCATCCGAGAGTATATGTGCTATAATATGTGTTGATACCATATTTGAAATAGAGAATCTACAGAATAGTGTTAGTGTATAATTTCTACCTCTAATTACCTTCCCAATGTGTTTGGACTAAGATGCTCTAGAACTTTGGAAGATTATTCTGGAGTGTAAGCTCTCCACATCCATGGCTACATCCTTGAAAGTTCTTGAGTTTCTTTTAGTCCAAATGTTGTAAACAGTAGTGGACAGTAGAATAGGAAAAGGTTATTGTGTGAGGTTGTATGGTTAAACCAATTGAGGATGGATTAAAGGCTTGTCATGTTGGGGACGAGTATTTCGAAGTGGCTGAGGCAATGTTCCCATAATGCTTTAAAGAATGGGCATTCAAAGAACAAATGCTCATTGGAATAATGGTCCGATATATATAGAGAACAATGGTTAGGAGTATAAAGAAAAAGAAGATTATCGCCAACCACAGAGTGAAGGAACACTTAGGGCTGTTGTTTTTGAACCAAACCAGATTATGCCAAGATACAGTCTATATTGAAGGTCTCAAGAAATTATAGGCTAATCCATTGGTATACTTTTTTGAAGGGCTAGGTATCCATTTCAAATAATCCAGTTTGGAACTATTTGGTTGGTACTGTATGGGTTCAAGGTTACCAATGATCTCTATAGGTATTTCTTACCATCTCCACTCATTATTTCTGATAACTTCAGAAACTTTTGTTGTCATAGGTATTCTGAACCTATTTATCTCCTTTGGTGAAGAAAAGTTCTTCAGGATTCCACTCGGATGCCAAAGATCCTGCCATAAGAGTGTAGAATGTCCATTTCCTATCCTAAATCTGAATTGGTTCTCCAATTTATCCCTCACACTTAAGGTTTTCCTCTAACTCCAAGAACTATTATTGGTAGGTTGTGCACTCCAAAAATTTTTCCTTCTCAAAAGGATCGTATGCACCCACTTAAATCACAAAGCCTCACTATTATAAAACAGATACCAGATCCTTTTCCCTAACAAGACAAAATTCCAAATTGGCATATATTTAATCCCTAAACCCCTCCCTTTTCAATCTATTAATGTCACTCCATTTAACCTTAGAATGAGAGTTTATATCCACCTTCCCAGGCCATAAAAAATTCCTAAGTTTAACTTCTATCTCTTTACGGACGGAAGAAGAGAATGAAGTGAGAAGCCTAATACACTTGAAAAGAAGATAGCACAGAAATCACCAGTTGTAATCTACTAGTATAGGAAAGGTTTTTGTGAGTCCATTTGTTAACTCTCACATCAATCCTATCCAATAAAGGTAAACACTCCCTCCTTGATAACCTACCTATTATAAGAGGTACTCCTAAATATCTAATGGGGAGAGATCCTTTCCTATGCCTATACATTACTTCCATCTGATTGGTTAAATGATCCATATCATGAGATAGGAAAAACTGACTCTTGGAAGGATTCATATCCATTCCTGAAAATCTAGAGAAGGAACTTAGACAATTGAGCAAATTTTAAGCTGAACCTATATCAACATAACAAAACAACAGTAGGTCGTCAACAAACAAAAGATGAGTAAGTTTAAGGGATTTGCACCTCCGGTGGTATTTGAAAGAAAGACTTCTGACGATGCAATCATTCAAGCTCCTAGAGAATACTACCATAAAGATAATGAAAAGGAAAGGAGATAAAGGACCTCCTTGTCTCAGTCCTGACCCAACGTAATAAATCCAAAAAAATTGAAAAACCACTTAAAAAATTCCCTGATCTAAAAACTGACCCAAAACACCACGGGATAACTTTATAGGAATTTCTAAAATTTTATGTGTTTTTTAAAACACTGTAGCAAAGTCTGTACGGTCGACACGGTGCACCACGTTAGTGAGCGTGGCACGAGGCCGCGTGTGTGCTACAATTGCATGCGTTAACGCGAGCCAAATGTGTCTGGCCTATGCGTGTCATATTCTCTTACTGTACGACGCATACGTTGCACATACTGACACGTGTCCCGATCCCAGCAGTCCACGTGTCGAGTCGGATGTGGCGCGTGCCATGCACGCTCCCGTGGTTTCATGCTCGTGGGAGCATGCATTGTGTGAGGCATGTGTATATGGTACTAGTTGGTGGCATGTGATTGGCACGTGCAACGTAAGCGCTTGCCATACCATCACTCCCTCAGTTACTGTAGCAATGCCAGTCGTACGTGGTGCATGCACCGGACGTTGTGTCGCCCTCCAATAGGAGGATGATTTTCAGCATCCTGGGATGCCTTTTTTGCTCCGTTTGGCTCGTTTTTGACTGTTTTCATAGCCAACCTTATGTGTACTACTTTTACATGATTATATACGTAAAAAATCAAAAAATGAATTAAAAACTGAAGAAAATCATAATGAATGGAAACCAAAAAAACCTTCGTTTATGTCAATCTAATCACGTAACCACTCTCATATCACATGTAATACATAGTACATACCTTATTACGTACTCAAGATCATACATGAATGGGTCAAAATGAAGGAAATTCGAAATACCTGATTTCAGTTCCATTTAAACTTTAGAAGCAGTTTTTGATGTCGAAATGAGCTCCGATCTTCTCGAGAAAGTTGAGGAAGTTGTTCAGCAACACTCGGTTTGGGCTTTTTTACAATTTTCTCAATACACAAGCTCTCTTAAAGGGTCAGAGAACTGTATGCTTACGTTTGATATGAACAAAGGTAGGAGACCTTACCTTATATAGCTTCAATATCGGGCTTCCTCATCACAAGGCCAATATAGACAAGGTCCACTCTAATTGGGATCTATTTTCTACCCGGACTTTGACCCATTAATCTAAATCATTTATTGGGCTACTTTATTATCTTTATTTGGATCAAATTACATAACTTAACCGATAATTTATTGAAAACCAAAATTACAATTATAAGGATGCGTCTAACCTTATACCTATTGCTATATATATAGAACACCTTCAAGAACCATAAAACATAACACCTTACTTCTATAAGTCTACTTTCCCAACTCAGCAACTAGAGATAAAGCAGGAAAATTAAAGATATGTGACTGTTTCTCATAATAATCGTGATTGCAGGAAGTAGGTCAGTGGAGGCAAGAGCAAAAGGCTACTCATAAAAAGATCAATAGCCGTTTCCTTTTGTTAGGATTTGGATATACCAAACCAAAAGTGGTTTATCTTCAGAAGTAAAGAAGAGGCATCTCCTCTCTATGGTTAGATCACCATCAGAATCAAATTATAATGAACCATAGAGTGGTAGCAGTTCCCATAATTTGGGAATGCATACTACTATTTTTTGGTCCTTTTTTAAAGGTATATATAATAAGTTTACAGATATGTACCTAAGTAATGTTTGTCATTGTGTTGAAAGTGTGAGCTAGCTTTTGGTTGTTAAGTTTTGAGTCATTTAAATTGATTTTAATTTTAAACTGAAAATACAGATCTAATTAAATTGAAACTTGAAAATTTTTAATAGTTTTGATGGATAAAAAAATTTAAAAATACTAATGTTTTATTATATTGTTTGTATTATAATAATTTATTTAATATACATACTTTAAAAGATAATAATTACAAATTTTATTGTTATTAAAAATATATTACTATCAATTGATATTTTCATAAATTCAACTCATTATGTATCCTAAAAAATATAACAATGAAATGAATTATCATATTGGTTATTTATATTATTGATAAGTCATTTTAAATGCATATGTTTTGGACTTAACTTGATTGATTTGTGAAATTGGTATCTAAAAGTTGATGGAATTGTGTTATAAATGTTCACAGATGGTTTTCAATACCAAAAAGACGAAAAATGATCAAAAAGAGGAAAGATATGGCAAGAAGTTCGGAAATCCCCAATCTGGTGAAATTCAAAGATTAGGCGTGGGCACGCCTAAGGTCAGAATCCTAAATCTGCAGATTTTCCTGAACGAAAATTTTCAAAGATTCTGTGGACCCCTTTTTAAGAAGTTTCCCGCTTAAAGTTGAAGAGAATCTAATTGGGATAGTATCTAACCAAGATCATGGAGAGATTTTATTTAAAAAGAAGGAGGCTGACGTGGATCAAGGGGGCTAGGTTTTGGGAGTGGATAGGCAATCTTTAGTGGCTCTGCTGGGGGCAGTTTTTTTTACGCAGACAGCAGTTTCTAGAGTTTTTCCATAGAGTTTTTCCATAGAGTTTTTCAGAAGAGCAGGATCGCATATTCAAAATTCCTAGGCTATCGCATACTACTTTTTCATAGTTTATTTTCTGGTTTCTTGTTCTTAGAGTTTCTGCACAATTTCTCTTTTGTTTCTGATTCTATTATTGAAAACCAGTTATGGAGATTGTTCTCTTAATTATTTCTTTTGTTTTCAATTCAAGTATGATTAACTAATTTCCTTGTCTTGGTTGAGGGATCCGTGTTCCATGCTATTGTGGTGAGATGTTCTGAATTTTCTTCATGTTTATTAACGTTCATTGGGTAATTTCTGATTAATCTTTTTAATTGGATTCGTTAGTTTCTAGGTGCGCAACTAGGGATTAATGGATTTAATCGCTAGGTTAACAAAATCTGACGTTCAATTTTGGTAACCACAAGTAGCAATTAGGATTAAC
>JANVCQ010057495.1:0-10519 GCA_025531925.1 Erythroxylum plowmanianum
TCTTTCAAGAAACGGTTATTCAGTTGAGTTCTGTAACTAACTCAAACTGCTTCTTGATTCTGACGTGGTTTGCTTCCATCTGATTTTTATCGTCTGCTTTTGCTTCCGTCTGCTTTTCAACTTCTGTCTGTTTTTCATTCGTCTGCTTTTGCTACCGTCTGCTTTTAAACTTCTGTCTATTTTTCATTCGTCTGCTTTTGCTTCCGTCTGCTTTTTCTTCCGTCTAATTTTGCCTCCGTCTGCTTTTGCTTCCGTTTGCTTTTGCTTTCGTCTGCTTTTGTTTTCGTTTGCTTTTCTTCTTTCATTATTTGTACTTCATCAAAATCATTTATATAAAGTCATTTTGACTTAACACTAACACATTGGAGGAACAGATAGTTGGGTTGACATCTTTAGTGAGACAAATGGCTACAAATGGTGCTCAACAAGTCAAAACATGCAGAATTTGCACAATGGTAGGACATCCCACTGATATGTGTCTGACCTTGCAAAAGACTTCCAAGAAACAAGTGAATGCTTTTGGAATTTTCCCGGGTCAACCACAAAGGAAATATGATCCCAGCTACCCCTATGCACAAAATTTAAGATGGAAAAAGAATCCTCCATTCAATAATTATGGATAGCAAAGACAACAACAAGGCTCCTACTAATAACCATATCAAGATAAGGTCAATCATCAAGTTCTAAACCTTCATTGGAAGTGATGATGACAACATTGACTAGTCAGCTCCAAAATAATTCCATACAATTTCAATAACAAACAGGAGCTAGCATTCAGAATTTGGAGAATCAATTGAGTCATGTAGTTACTGTTGTAACTCAATTGGAAAATTAGAGCTCAGGTAAACTTCCTTCTCAAACAATTGTAAACCTAAAAGAGAATGCAAGTGTTATCACCTTGAGAAGTGGTAAAGAAACTGAGGCATCATATAAGACTCTTGTTATTGGTGATGATGAAGAATATGAAATGGAACTTGAAGTGTCTCCAAAACAAGTTGAAAAGGGAACTAAGGTAAATTCTCAATCTCTCGTGATTAAAAATTTTACTAATACTTTGCCTCCTTTTCCTAGAAAGTTTGCCTAATCAAAGAAAGAGGAGTAAGATAAGGATATTTTGGAAATGTTTAAAAAGGTAGAGGTGAACATACCACTAATTGATGCCATAAAGCAAGTTCCACGATATGCCAAATTTCTCAAGAAGTTATGCAAGTGCAAATAGAAATTAAGAAGAGGCAAGAAAGTGAGTGTGGGAGAAAATGTGTTTAGGTTCATTCAAAGAAAGCTTCCCCCAAAGTGTAAGGATCTAGTTATATTTACAGTTCCTTGCAAAATAGATGATACTAGGTTTGAAAAAGCAATGTTAGATCTAGAAGCTTTAATTAATGTCATGCCATATTCCATTTACACTTCATTGAATTTGGGATCTTTGAAAGAAACATATGTTATAATTTAATTGGTAGATAGATCTGACATTTATCCTGAAGGGGTTATAAAAGTTGTCTTAAACAGGTCAATGAATTGGTTTTCCTAACTAACTTTTACTTATTAAATATGGAGGGAGAACCTTTATCTAATTCTGCACCAATCCTTTTGGGTCAATCATTTTTTAATATATAAAAAACAAAGACTGTCGCGATTGCAAGAACATTGATTATGAATTTTGTTGGTGAAATTTCTCCCTCTAATATTTTTGAAGCTATGATGTACCCTAGTTATGTTCATTCTGTTTTATTAATTAATGTCATTGATTGCTTTTCTTAAGAAGTTTTTGATATGGAAGGTAAAGATGAGTTGGAAGTCATTTTTCATATGATTGTATAAGAAAACACTTTGTAAAATTCTAGCTTATTCATTACAGATGAGATGGAAGAAACTGTGCTAGCATTGCAATCATTACAACTAATGGTCAAAAGGTATGTATTTCCAAATATTGAACTGTCAAGATCTCATATGAAATCTATACCTTTGGTTATGAAGGATTCACCTACAATTGAACTGAAGTAATTACCGAAGAATTTAAAATATGTAATTTTTAGAGAAGGAGAAACACTTCTGGTAATCATAGTAAGGAATCTAACCAAGCTTTAAAGGGAAAAGCTCATTCAAGTGCTAAAAGACCACAACATAGCTATATGATGGACCATAGCCCACATTAAGGTTAGTATCCCTTCAACATTTATGCACCAAATTCTTTCTGGAGAAGGATCCAAACAAGCAAGGGAATCATAAAAGAATATTGAATCTTCTAAGGATAGAAGTGGTAAAGATGGAGATCTTGAAATTGATGGATGTTTTTATAATCTATCTAATCTCAAATAGTAAATAGGTAAGTCTAGTCCAAATGGTACCAAAGAAGAATAGAATTATAGTGGTGAAAATGAAAACAATCAATTTGTCCATATAAGAATTCAAAATGGATGGTGATTATGCATCGATTAAAGGAAGTTAAATTTTGTTATATTCAAGGATAAATTTCCACTCCCATTCATCGATCAGATGCTTGAATGACTTGCAGGATGATCTCACCACTGTGTTCTTGATGGGTATTTAGGTTATAACGAAATTATGATAGCTCCAGAGGATGAGGAGGAAATAACCTTCACATGCCCATTTGGTACATTTGCCTACAGAAAGATGTTGTTTAGACTTTACAATGCCCCAGCCACCTTTCAAAGATGTATGGTAGGTATTTTCTCTGAGTATGTCATTTGTAACATCCCATTACCATAGAGTATATACCCGAATATCCAGAGGACATTCAAGTACATATCCTATGATAATGGTATATTGAACAAACATAATCTCTTAAATGGCATCATAAAAAATATACAATACTTAAAAACCTTAACACTTCATTTAATTCATTGATAAAAGTTTACACTGTATTCATTGAAACAAATATTTACAATCCTTATACAAAAGTTCTACATGACAAAGAAACTACAAAATACAAGCTATAACTCCTCTGATGTTAGCTAATAGACCTTTGAGTCATATCTTAATCCAAAATGTTCCTCTAGACAAATCTTAGGAACTAGGTCTCCTGTCTTATACCTGAAAGCCACATTACAATTTTTGATGAGTTTTGTGAACTTAATGAGTGAACCATCATTGATGATCTCACCTATGTCAAATACACAATATCACATATTTTACATTTATTATTTCAGAATATGAATAATCTAAGCAGTCACATTTTCCTGGCACATCACTTTATCATCACAATTTTAGAAAGATTTCATAATCATATATATACAAATGTAGATGCATATGAGACTCTAGATTAATTATTATTCATTGTCATTGAGTGCTTTTAAGATACAGATACAGATACTAGCCCATTGAGCTCAGTTAGAAACAGAAATCACGGAGTAAATCTCTACGAGTAGAATTCTAAGCTTAAAGCTCTTTTAGACTGGCTACTCTGATCACAACGCCTTATCTGAACATGCATTTTATATAATGCATCAAATAACAAAATATGCCATATATAGCATTCACTTATAATGCACAGATAGAATCTCATATTCATCAGACCTCAGTCTGGCATTAAACTTTTGTTGAGTATTTAGATATCATTCAGAATTCAAATGTAAACACAATGACTAAACCCAAGTTTTCTATATTATTTAGTAATATTTTCAGGGTTTTTATTATACTTTTAGGCTTTTTTTGTTGGATATTGTCTTCATTTAGCTTAAGAGTGCTTGTTTTAAATTAATGTAGTTTGAGGGTAAAATTGTCATAAGTAGTTAGTAATTGCACCCACTTGGTTTCTAGGACAATTGATATTGTAAACTATTGCTTTTCATTGTAGGACACTCTAGAAGTAGAGCCAAGAGTGAAAAGCAAGTCACAAGATGAAACAAGAAGATCTCTTAGGAAAAGTTCGTCGCGACAAAAAAAAATGTTTCACCACTGTGAAACTAGGTAATACTGCCAAAGAGCTCTAGGGAAAAGTTCATCGCGGCATAGTCACTCCTTCGTCATAGTGAAACCTTCAAATTAGCAACCCAGACTTGAACCATTTTGGAAATTTGACTTACCCATTTATGTAAACCGACTCGGAACTTGTTTTAGAAACCTTATTTTGGGATAAGTGACATAAGAACTTAAGAAGATAGCCTCCACATCATCATCTCTCATCATCTATCATTTTTCACTCATCTCTCTCTCATTTTCTCCATTTTCCACTGTCAAACCTCTACTATTGGTAGCTTAGATTCATTCCCATTTATGAAGTTTCTAAGTGCAATATGTGGCTAGACGTTTCTTTTCCTCTAGAAGATGTAGCAATGGCTAGGGTGCAATGAGCTTAAAAGGGGAGTAGTTTAATCTATGGTTCAGCTAGGAATTTATAAATTCCTCAGTCTAGGACTTGTAATTTGTAGTTGAGTTACTTGATTATAGTTTTAATCAAATGTTGAATCTTCATTATGTGTAGTTTGGATTGGTTTATATAGAACCTTGAGCTTAAATATATGAAGTTTCATATATGCCCATTTGTGATCTTCTTGATTATCTCTTATCTTGAATGGTTATGTATGATATTGAGTTGATTGTGGATTTCATTTGACCTATTGCATTGGTTAATCCTACTACACATACCAAGAGCACTTAACAGGATCTTAAGAAATAGAGTCTCATTGATTAAGATCCTAGGCCTAAAGAATACTTCAAGGTTTACCATTTTGAAGTTTAGTGATTTCTATTCCCACTAAAATTAATTTTGAACTATGATAGCCAGAGGTCATTTTCAAGAAGATTCTATCACTATTTATTCTCTTGCTTTCATCTTTTCGCTTTCTATATCCCGAAAATCCAAAGATACATTTTACAATTCAATTTAGTTCTATTAATGATTTCAACAATCAAAACCCCCTTTTCCCAATTAGCTTGCGTAGCATGGCATATAGGTTAACTTAGGTCCATTCATTTTAGGTTCCAATTAAGATAACGACCTGAGGTTACACCCTATAGTGCAATCCTTAGATTATTTGGTTTAACCTGCAAGGGCTCACGACCAAGGCAAGAATCAAATGGGGTTAGGAGCCTTTTTATATTGCATTCTAGATAGTTTAGCTTCATAATTGTCAATAGTATAGGTTTTCATTTTGCATAACATCAAAATTTTTGCAAATACAAACATAGATACTGATTTTCTTCATTTTTCATACATAGCATTTTACATCTGCCTAGTTCAGAGCCCAGGATTGCACTTTTTGTGACAGTTTGTTGCAGCTAACTCCTTGCTTTATTGTGGCTAACTTGCAAGATTTTACGAGAATTCCTTTTAGGAAATTTTTATAGCAGCAAACTCCAGACTTTGTCACGGCCAACTTCCCTACACAACTTTGAACATTTCTTTACCTATGCATAAATACTTTCACACATACTTCCACACACCCATATACCTGCATCCATCACATCTCATCTTTTTACTTGACTTTGTGAGCTTGCAAGTCGATTTTGTTCACTTTTATTTTCTCTTGAATTTTTCTTGTGCATGCCGCTTTAACCCTAAAATTGAGAGAAGTCTGAGAAAAATTAGAAAGGAGAAGAGAGTATAAGGGACAAGCAAGGTAGTTTTTGAAGAGGAGAATATCTCAGTAGAGTTTACCCTATCAAGCAGTGAGAGTGAATCATTAGACAGTGAGATAATGGCTAAAAACCTAGCTAATCTATAAAACCCTAACCTTAGTGCTAACCAACCTAGGAATGTTCATAACGGAGGTAATAGGGAGCATAAGTAACTTAGTGATAAAAATGGAAACCATAGAATGAGGACCATTAGGGAAGCTACTACCTTTGATGTGAATTATGATCCTTTTACTAGTGCTTGCCCTAATTTTGATGTGCATTTTGAGGTTAAAGGATTGCATATTGACGCCCTTCCTAAATTTCATGGATGTAATATCACTCCTTAAAAATTCATTTATCAATTTGGTTATATTAAACTCCCAAATATCAACTCAAATGACTCATCACATACAATAAATTCTCATCCTTACTATAGTTGTTATGTATATACATCTTATGCAGCATAACCATATATAATGATCATATATCTTAACTATGATATCTAAAAATTTCATACTTTATATTGTTGGAAAGCTAGAAAGATAAGCTACAACTTTTAGGAAGACAAATTTATCCAATTCAACATAGATTAATACTATTTTTCTCCTAAAGTCAGAACACAATTTCTGCACCTATGAAAAGATTAGAAATGCAATGTAAAGACTTGGGAAGTCATAAGCAAAACACAATCATTTTTCATTAACATCATAAGATAACAGTTTTACAAAGTTTTAATGGGCATTTCAAGCCACAATACATCATAATATGAAAACCAAAATACAAGGTGTACTTGCCCTATCAAGTTTGAAATGCATCTAAAGCCTTGTGTTTACAAAATCTAACTTCAAATATAAAAACATTGCAAAAGTGGAGTGATGCCTTGACTCTTGGTTACTCGATCTCTTGGTCATCACCTGATGATGGGACAGAAAGGAGGGGTGAGCTTAAAGCTCATGGGGTAATAGTTTTGTAATTGGAACAAGCAAAAAACAATTAAAACATTCATGATCATAGCAAATTCTCATAAAAACCCATAAAAAAATATTTCTCGAATTCTCCACTCGTCAAACCAATTTACAACTCACATAAGTCATGTATCCATAAAACTTGCCAATACATCAAAATCACATAAGCACATCAAAATGTTTTGGGTAGGTCTATAAACAGAACGTACTCACACAATTCCATAAAATGGTCTTATGTAGTCATGAACATAACGTACTATTGCAATCCCACATAATGGTTTTGCGTAGCCATGAACTTAGGGAAGTCCACGAAGGAGTTCCATGCCATTAGTGGGTAGGCGGGGGAAGCCTTTTGTCAAAATACATTTGACATATAAAATGGACCAAACCAAACCCACATAATCATTTCATAATTTGCAAACATGTTGCCCAAAATGGCATTTTTCCAAAAACATGATTTTCATAAGCATGTAATATTCCAAATGCAATTCCATCATCATTTCACAATTCATCAAACAAGTTCATATACCAAGCATACAACAAATTCTTTCAAATCATTCAAAAGAAATAAATGCTATATTTATCAAGCAATTGAAATCATTTAATGCTCTTAAATTTGAAAAGATAATCATGGGTTCTTACTCAATTATAAAAATGAAACCCACCTTAAATTCCTTGCTTAAAGACTTATTCAAAATGCCTTTCCCCTTACTCCTCTTGGCTTCCTTGGTTTCCTTTAATGATAGCCACAAAAATCCATTCAATAGGAATTCCAATTGAGAACCCACAAGACACATTCACTAAAATCGATTCTAGAATACTAAAACCCAAACAATTCTTAAGCTTCATGAACTAAAACTCTTCCAAAAATCCAAAGGATTAAAATTAAACTTACCTTGAATCTTCACCAAATAATGAGATTGTTGGCTTAAATGGAAGTTATTATCTTCCTCTACCTTTTTCCCTTCTTGAACAACCTCAAATTCCCTCTTAAAAGTTAAGGAAAGATGAAACATAGCTCTTTTTTGTTTCTTTCCTCTCAAAACCGAAACTCTTTCCTTCTTCTCTCTTCTCTGCATTTCTTCTCTCCTTTTCTATCCTCAAATCACATTTTTCTCTTACTTAAAGACAAGACAACACTTAATGAGCATCAATTGTCCACTTTGCCCCTTTCCTCATGCCTTATGACTTTAATGCTTAAGTGATCTTCCCAAAATTCCCTCATAAACATATACTTTTACCACTTAATTCAACTAAACCTTATTTTAAAATCCTACTAACATTAACATAATAATTAACTCCAATTAAAATAATTAATCTAGCAAGACCTCAAAATTTTCTAAATCATACTTAACTAAAGAAAAAATTCGAGGGCTAACATGCAGACTCAAGAGGTTCACTAATAGACCTCACCACAGAAGAGGCTTAGGATCTAATTAAGAAAATGGCTTTGAATCACCAGCAGTATAGTGCTAGGGACACTAGAGGAATACATGATTTGGGAGCTTCAACTATTCACTTTAGAAAAATGGAAAGTTTTGAGTCGAAGGTCGACTCTTTGGAGAGTAAAATGACTACTCAACTATCCCTCATTACTGCATATTTGAAAAATATGAGTGTGCATCGTCCACTAACCCCTATGGATCTTATTGCACATAGTTGTGAAACTTGTGGTTCTGTGATGCATATCTCTAGTGTTTGTCCTAATCGTTATGAAGAGGTATTTATTGTCTATCAGGGTTGACCAAACTAGAAGTGAGACCCTTTTTCTAACATATATAATGAGGATGGAAATCAAATCCTCGACTTGGTTGGAGAAACGAAGAAAGTAGAAGTCCAAACAGATTTCAGTGAGGTGGAGGGGCTAGTCCATCTACTAACTAGTTCTAAAACCAATAGTAGGCTTTAACCAATCCACAAAAAGAAGACACAAATCAACTCTTACATAATATGATGGCATTGATAAAAGAGGAGAGGACTTCTAATGATAATCAATTCAATTCCATAACTTCTTTGATTCAGTAAGACTCCTCTAAGAATGCTACCAGATTCAATGCCCTAGAGAAAGGAATGGAGCAATGGGAGCCAAAGACTGAAAACATCAACTCCTATCACTCAGCTATCCAATAACATGAGTGAGCAACAAGCGAAGAGCAGTGGCACTATTTCCTCAAAAATTGTTATAAACCCTTAAGGAGATTGAATGTGATGAGTTGCCTCCCACACCTACAAGGGTAAAGAATTTTCAAAGCTTTAAGGAGAGAGCATTATTAGCTAAAAAGGAGTCCACATTTTTACATAGAAAAGGAACAAATTCTTAGAGCAACCATGAACAAGCAACAACAAGGGAGCATGTTGAGTCAAGCAAGCATAGGGTCAATAAAGCCAATGGTAAGAAGGTAAGTCTTAAATACCTTCCTTTTCCTAATTTATATTTGATGAGAAAAAGAATGACTGAAACTAAGCATGAAAAAGACATTATTGATTTGTTTAATAGAGTGGAAGTCAATATTCCTTTGCTTAATCTTGTGAAACAGGTTCCTGCTTATGTCAAATACCTCAAAGACTTATGTACCCGTAAGAGGAAGTTTAGGCCAAATGAAAGAGTTCAAGTAAGTTCAAATGTGTCTACCCTACTTAAACCTTAAATCCTTGTAAAATTCCAAGACTTTGGATCCTTTACTATCCCTTGCACTTTGGGTAAAGTTACTACATGGAAAGCTTTGTTAGATCTAAGGGCAACTATTAATGTCATGCCTAAGTTCGTTTACACTTCATTGGGAGTCAAGACTCTTAAGTCTATCACTAGTACTCCAATTAACGATTTGGTTTTTCTTGCAGATTTTTACGTGCTTGACATGTCTTTTGAACTTGTTTATGACACCACATTGATTCTTAGTAGACCTTTCTTAAGGACTACAAATACTATGATTATCACGAAAGAAGGTACCGTCATAATAGAAGTAGGTGATCACAAAGCTTGTTTTAATATGTATGAAGCAATTAAACATCCTTATGAAGATTACTCACTTTTGGGTGTTAACATGATTGACATTGCTGTTGATGATGCTTGCTCTAAATTTGAGTTGCAAGATGATTCCTTTGGCTCTAAACTACGTTCACTCGATTCTACTGATGAGGAAGACACCATTTCTTCATTTTCATCTCTTTATTCTTTTCCCCTACTTGCTCATGTATAGGTAACATAACATGCCTACCAACTTACATGTGAGTTCTATTCCTTCTATTGTCAATGATGATCCCCTTCGAAAAATGTTTTCTGCTAATATTTCAGGTGATTCTGGCATCGTGGAGGCTGATACTGATGTGGAAATTGATGATCTTGTTTCACCGCAACAAAAGTGTCTAACTGAAGACAACAAAGATAGTCCACTTTTAGCTATTCACCCTACTTATTTGATGCAAAGAAACCTTATGTCTAAGGATTATTCTCAATCCCTTACATCTCCTATCTTTCTACTTTTAATTCTTCTAATACCTTACGATACTTGGATGAGTTGTTGTCTAGTGATGATTCAGGTATGCAGAAGAATTTATCCAAGGTAGTTGTTGATATAGATCAACCTGAGGTTGGTTCAATGTTTAGAATAGATGGAGAATGTAAAGCTAACTGCATGGAGCCTGAACTATCATTAGTTAAAGGAAAAAAGAGTAATCTATTCTCTCTTGAATTCATGAATTTGTCCCTTCTATTGTACAACCTCCTAAGGTTGAATTAAAACCCCTACCGACTTTAAAGTATGCTTTCCATGATTCTAATAAGCAATTATCTATCATAATTGCCAATTTCCTTTCTAAAGGTAAGGAAGAGAGACTCTTTACTTTGATGAGAGAGCATAGGAGGGCTACAGGGTGGACTTTAGTGGGCTTACCTGGGTGATTGAGCCCAAGTTTATCTTATTAATTGGCTACACTTTCATAACTGTTAATGCACTTTTTGACTCCTAATTGTA
>JANVCQ010057544.1:0-10518 GCA_025531925.1 Erythroxylum plowmanianum
TATTCATGAATGCATGTACCTATATGTGCATGTGCCAAATGACTCATTCCTCTAAAATTAGAGGCCAAATATATGAAAATATCAAAAATGCAATGCAACAACCTAGCCTGTCTTAAATTACCAATATAACCTTCCCATCGGTGATGGGATGTTACAGTATCAATAAAGGTCAAGGTAAGTAACATCATTTAAAATGGGGTATGGAATTGCAATTTTAGAAGGGCTAATAGATTTTTGGATATCCTAAACCATCAACTAGAGGGAGGAGAAGATATTCCAATATGGAATGATAACAATTATGCAGAATTCAACAATGCCCCATGTTATAATCTTTTTAGAGTTGTTTAACCTGAAGTACCCTAATATGAATTGGTTTGGAAAAAGTTGTTTCCCCTAAGATTGTTGTTATCAACTGGTTGGCTATTAAAAATTGGTAGTGTATCGTAACACTACATAAAATAAACTAGACCTATTACTATTACAATGGTGAGTCTAAGTCGATCCTACAAAGAGTGTGTGTAAAGTTATTAAAATGAAATTAACCGGTGTTTAGGTTTTAGTGTTGGAGGTGGTTGGTTTGGTTAAAAATAAGAAAATAAAATAAAACTAACCTAATGAAAACAAATTAAAGAAAATATGCAAAAAATGATGATAGTGGTGAATTCGTGAGGGATCTGAGTTTTTGGTTCAATTTTGGCCTACAGCCAATTAAACATATTTCAATGATTTGTTGTCTCGAACCTCTACTAAAAACTATTAATCATGGATTAATCTATTAACCTGAGTTTCCCCTTAGGTATTGTTTAATTGAGATATGATCGTTAATTAAACCTAATTACTGAATAACCTAGGATAACAATCTCTAGATTTAATTAGGTAGTAGCATTACGAATTAGAAAAATCGATTAATTAAGACAACGACTACATACGATGCGTCATTTAACCTAGATTATGTTATCGCTAATAATTACGAACCATTACTTGCTACAAATGAATTTCAAATAACAATTATGGATTATATTGAAATTCTAGCTATGGGTTCATACACAAACAATTGAACGATAACAAGAATACGATCATTCATACACAAAACCAAAATCCATATGTATAAGATAACACAATCAATTTTTAAAAAGAGAAAGAAACAACAAAGACAAGGAGAAATATACTTAACTAGGTTCGTCAACATCGATGTCACCTTCAAACCGACGTCGAGATGTCTAACCCTTCATCTTCTCCATGGGTCTCTAAGTATAATGGCTACTGTCCACTCTCTCCATCTTTGGAAACCAAAGAAGACTTGATGATGCAACTACTCTCCAATGTTGTTTCGTTCCTCTCCAAGAAGATTGGCAACTTCGGTTCTTCTTGTCTAGCCACCTCCCACTAAGATGGTTTGATGACCGACCTAAGAATGAAGAGAATGTGAGAGCTGTCAGTTCTTCCCAGCCTCTAAAAATCTTTGTTTGTCACATTTTTCTAGCCCCCAAAATCCTCTTCTTTGTCATGTTTTCTAACCCAAAAATCCAACCAACACACCACCTTATTGCTCCACCCGACACACCACCAAGATGGGTGGTTGTCTACTCTCTTCACTCTCAGTTATCCCCCCTCTTATTCAACCAACCACCCACACCTTCAATTCTCCAAAGGCTAGGTTAAAATGTGGCAAATGGACATCTATCTTTGAATGGACAACTACCCATAAAAATCATGTTAGAGAGGGCTATTTTATGGGTGTGGCAAGGTAAATCATAGCTGTAGCAATTTTAATTCATGTGCTTCACCCTCCTTTCTTTATTCAAAAGCTACGTACAACACCATACGGCAGCTAGGTTTTTCATAAGATAAATGGACAGGCATCTAATGGTTACAACCCTTATATGTTTCAGCCCTCACATGCTTCAACCCTCACATGTTTCAGCCCTCTTCTAATTGATGTTTTCAGCATATATCTTCATCTTTCTTGGTAATTTCTTGTCTTCTTCTTGCTCCATAAAGACAAATGAGTATGATTCTTCGAAAAATGACCCAAATTGTCCCTTTACTTCCGAATTGTCCCTAAAATTACACATGAGTCAAAGTAAGTATCTTAAGCAATTTCATGTCATTAATCACTAAATGTTATGGAATGATTATACAATCAATTAAGCACGTGTCAATTTCTCCCTACTTAGCTTTTGATCGTCCTTGGGTAAAACATCAAAATTAAGATCATAGACCTAAAACATTTACCCAATTCTCATATTTTCCAAGAATGCATAATCATAACCAAAGATGACTGACTTTCAAGAACTCAACATTCCAATCTTTTACTTATGATCAATCAACATTAAATACCTTTCAAAACAAAACAATCTAATGGTATACTTGGACAATCCATAACTTTGCATATCATTTCATTTTTTCACCACTAAGTTTCACATGCATAATCATGAATCAAAGGACTTTTTAGGTTGTAATATGGGCAAAGGTAAGGTGAGATGTATTTTGGTCAAGTAGAATGAAAGCCATTAAAGCTAGTGAAACAAAAGTAGCGCTCAATGAAATATCAAGTGCACAAGTTTTCATACAAAACTAGGTACCGTCAGTTATGATGAATGCAACAACTATATTTTACAACTCAATTTAGCTCTCACACACAAATCACATGAAGCATAACTAATCAAAAGGGATAACTCGTAAAGATTGATGATAACACTACATGGAAACTCTAACGAGTGAACCTTCTAAGACAACATCTATCTTATATCCACATACTCAAATAATCCGTTCATTACAACTTTAGGAGGATGCATTAATTATGAATAACTTTGCAAACCACATATGGACTTCCTCCTTGAAACATTTATTTAAACATTTTTTCATTCTTTCTTTCTTTTTCTTTTCTTTTCTTTTGCTTTTCTCTTTTCTTTCTTTTCTTTCTTTCTTTTCTTTTCTCTTATAAAAATTAAAAGAAACTACATCAATATGGGAATTTCAATGATAAGACATAAAATAGCATCTCAACATTATAACCAACCCACGCATATGCATACCCTCACACTTAGAATTTTATACATCCACAAACTCAACAATCAACAAATGCTTCACTAGCTTTAAGGCTTGGGAAAGACATTTGGTTAGGTTTAAATCATGTAATGTGGTTAATACAAAAAGAAAGGTTAATAAAACTCAAGGGGCTTATAAAAGGAAAATCATATAATGGGTAGGTTATTTGACTAATGTAGTTCAGAAAAGCAAAAAATGCCTAATCATTTCCATGTTAATGCATGTGATCAAAATGTGGTCTTGAATAGAAAATTAAGGCAAAGTTAGGATGTACGTGTCATAAAGGTCACACATAAACAAAGACAATCCAAATGCCACATACATAATTGTTTAAAGCAAGTTTAAAAGCAATCCAATATGCTTATTTCCTCTTATGATGTTTATAGCTCTATTGTATGATTTTTTTCCAACTCAAGTTAGGGATATTGGGATGACATGAACCTGTAATTATGTTTTAGATGCCTAAAGGAAATTGACATTTAAATAAAAGGTTCTCTGCAGTTTCAATAGCCTTATTACAAAACAAATAAATATATTAATGCAAGGAACTGCTCTACTTGATTCAAGGTATTTAATTTCCCTTTGATGGTAAGCCCTCTAAGAAAAGCTTATTGAAAACAACAACAACAACACCCAATGAAAGTCCTACTAAGATGCAAAGTCTGGGGAGGTCTGGTAGTACGCAACCTTACCCTTACTTGGTAGAGAAGCTATTTCCCATAGACCCATATGCAATGCGACATGAAGATACTACAAAATTATAAATGAATATTATTGAGCAAGTTTTACAATTATAAAACCCTCAATATTTCGCAAGCGCATAGGTCGTAAGCGTAGTAGTTGAGGTGTCAGTCCCATGAGGAATTAGCTAAACTAATTGAATCTTAACTTTGTCTAAGGTCTAAAAATTATAATTAAAATGAAAATAAAAAATGAGAAGAAAATTAGGAAATTGAATATGGATCGATTGAGAATGAAATTCTAAAATTAATGCATGGAAATCAAAATTGAGCACAACCACTTAATAATCAAAAAATCACATAAGGAAGATGAACCAATTATGAGAAGAGGGAACTTATCATATCGTCAATTACTAACTTAATTACTTTTGAGTTAATAGGTATTGATCCTAGAAATTCGAAGGGTTGACTATTCTCTCTCTCGTTTTAATCATTAAACCCTAAATCATAATCCCTAATTGAATCAATTTACTGATTTTACAATTTCTCAATTAACTAAACAACCCACATTCCAATTAAATCTTAAGCACTCTAATAGACAATCAGGTCCTCATACGAGATCTCTTTTCGTAAAATTACCGATTTGATTATTTATATGATCTATTAAGTTGTTAGTTCTCATTACCCAACCTAATCATATTACTATCAGTTTACTCTCTCGATTTGTTACCAAAGTATGAAAAAATGAAAAGCAATCATAATACCCAAACATATTAATAGTAAAAGTAATCAAATCACCATTGATTCAAGAATAAATCCCAAATAAGTTTAGAACATCCTTAAACAAATATTCATCATCCTCATATTCATCTCATACATTAAATGAAATAAACATAAAGAAGAAATGAGAAAGTTATCTTAGAAGGATGGCTGGAGTGGCTGGCAGCAGTAGCTCCTCTTCTTCTCTCCTCATCTCCCTTCCTTGGCTTCTTTCTCTAAATGGTAAGATGGAAGCTTTTCATTAGGGTCTTTTTATTTCCTTTTATAGTGTTTGACATGTGCTTAATTGATTATTTTATTATTTCATAACACTTAGTGATTAATGACATAAAATTGCTTAAGATACTTTAGTTCATATGTAGTTTTAGGCATAATTCGAAAGTGATGGAGCTAAAGTGAGTCGAAAGCATGATATTGGGTCATTTTTTGAAGATTAATTTTCACTTGTTTTCTTGGAGCAAGAAGAAGAAAATTAAAAGATCACAAAATGGAAAGAACGTGAGTTGCATGATGATGCATGAAATTTTACATGCAATTTACGTTAATTTAATGGCCATACAATAAGTTAGTCTATGGAGCTAAGGTGCAGTAGGTGGAAGCACAAAACGACAGAAGAAGAAGAAAACAAGAGAGTAAAATGGCAGCAAAAGAGGAAGAGAAGAGGCTACTGGGAAGGCAGCACTAAAACGTAGAAGGAAAGCAACTGAAGGTGAGCAAAACGACGTGTAACACAGCAATGGCCAAGAAGAAAATGACAACGCAATGAACTGGGAAAAGTTTGCGTTAAACGCAAGCTTATGCATTTAACGCAACACATACATCTGTGTTTCATACAAGGCATGAAACGCAGACGTAGTAAAGGCGTTGGTTTTAAATGAAAACATGTACTGTGGATGGACCAAAATTAATTTGTCAAATCAATAGAACAATAGGTTAGGCAGAAAGGAGAGGAGGTGTTGTAGATAGGAGGGTCTTTGCTGGGACATTCAAAGGGGCAAAGCTATGATCATTTGGAGACCCATAGAGCGGTAATGTCCCGACATCGATTAGGAGATGACATCGACGCTGACGACCCGGGTTAAATGTATTTCACTATTTTTGTTGTTTCTTTCTCTCATTAGGAATTGATTGTGTTATCTTATGTTGATTGAATTGGGTATTGTCAAAAGATGATTTTAATGCGTTCATTGAATCGTTTATTTATAAACTCATTGCTAGAATTTTGATATAATCCGTAATTATTAGTTGAAATTAATATGTAACGACTAATGATTCGTAATCATTAGGGATAACATGATCTAGGTTAAATGAAACATCGTATGTGGTTGTTGCCTTAATTAATCGAAATTTCTAATTCGTAATGCTACTACCTAATTGAATCTAGAGATTGTATCCTAGGTTATTCGGTAGTTAGGTTTAATTAACGATTGTATCTTAATTAAACACTGCCTAAGGAAAAACTCGGGTTAATTATTCACCCACAATTAATAGTTGCTAGTAGAGGTTTAAGAACAACAAATCAATGAAATATGTTTAATTAGGGTGTAGGCCGAGATTGAACTAAAGAACCGGGTCCTATTGAATTCCCCACTTTATTTATTTTTTTGCATTTTTTCTTTAATTTGTTTTTATTAGTCTAGCTTTTTTTGATTTTCTTATTCTTAAAAACCAAAACCCCCAAAACCTAAACATCAATTAATTTCATTTCATAAACTTTGCACACACTTTCCGTAGGATCGACATAGACTCACCACTTCTATAATAGTAGTCTAATTATTTTATTTTGACTAGCATTACGATGTGCTGCCAGAATTTTTTCCTTTTAGGGTAAAAACTAGGTTTTACCCATGTCAAATGTCCAAAACGACCCTCCAAGTACTGAATTGGGTCATCAGGAACTCTAAGCAAGACAAAACCAATGCCATTCTTTTTAAAGCTACGTTCACCATTACCATTTACAATATTTGGAGAGAAAGGAATAAAAGAAGATTCATTGACATGAAACAAGAGAAATATCAGGTTATCGATAGAGTTGCTAATCATATTAGAGCTTGCATATTGACTAACAATGCTCAACATAACCTATCTATGGAGATGAAGTGCAGGTGGAATTTATAGTTGTTTTAGTTTTTCTCTATCGAAGACCGATGTACTGCCATTCTTAGGAATTTTTTTGTCTCATTGTAAATATGAATGAAGGCAACTTACCATAAACTCATTGTAACGAAGCAATAATTTTTTTTTGGTAATAATGAAGCAATAATTTTATCTATAGTAAAATCATTTTTAATTTTTCAAAAAAATATATAGAAGTCTCTGTTCAAAACGATGAAATGGAAGAGTGGACGATGGTGATTGTAGAATAAGATGAGTAATTCACCTTCCTATAACAAAAACTGTTTGATTCCATTAAAGATTTAAGGAGTTTCATCATTTCTAATTTTGTTGACAATTTGTTACCAAAAAGGGCATTACTAAAATTACTTAGATGTTTTAATTTGATTGATTATGTCCTTTTTATTATCTCACAACATGTAGTTTATTTACGGGCTACTAAATTGAAGTTGGATAATATGAGTGGAAGTAAGCCACTCATAATTGATCCTAGTTAAGTTTTGAATGATGAAAGGTCAAGCTAGAGACCTTAACTTAGCATATTATATAGTTTGTTTTGTGAATTCTAGTATTTAAGGTTTTACTTTTAATGTTTTTTAGAGTGGTTTGGATGTCTAAATTTCTTGTTTTCAAAGTTATTACAAGTTAGGGCAGTAAGCTCCGAGGTTATGTGAATAAAAACGATAAAAAGGGATAAGGGTGACAAATTTCAGCATATCATGATCGTGACATGGGAGTCACGATTATGCATGTCTGAAATTTGGTTTTGTCATGATCGTGATCTAGACTAAGCCCAAATACGAATTACCCTTCCCAAACCCCATTTTACTCCTCCTTCTTTAACCCTAACACTATATATTCATCTTTTCTCATCTTTCATACACACTTTATCTCTCTAAACCATTACCAACCACTACAAATCTCTCTCACTTCTCTCTTCATCTACTTAGGCTTTTCACTTATTTCTTGCATCTTTTAACTAGATACACATTCCTCCTACACATATCTAGTAATTTCCACACAAATCTCACATCTTTAGAGTGGTTTTTACAAGATTTAGTGGGACTTTTCTCTATTCACATTTTTTAGGCATTTTTGGTGTAATTTTTTGTATTCTTGGTTTATTTTGCAGGTATACATTTAGTTATGACACCAAGAATTAAACAAACTGCTAAATGCTCACAATCGAAGTGAAAAACACAAGTGTCAGGGAGAGGTGCACGTGATAGGGCTATGGACTTTAGAATTCCTTTTTCGATTCATTCGAAAGATGAAGGTATCTAATTCTAAACTCTTTGCTCTAGAGTTGTTAGTGCACCTAGATATTTTGATTTTGACATTTTAGAAAATCTAGGGTTGAAAGATTAGGTTGAAACTTTGAGTAATAAAATTCAATGGAAAATTTTATTAATTTTAATTATATTGTGTATACGGACTTAACCCTTGAATTTTATACTACTTTACAATTTGAACCACAAGATTTGACTAAATTTTGGTTTTGATTGAGGGGTCAACTATATAATTTGAATTATGATGTTATGGAAGAAACTGGTGGATTTCTCATTCAAACATAATTGAAAAACATGATAATTTCATGCTAAGAGGTATTGGAAACAATTAACAGGGCTAGATAATTTTGATATTCAAAATGCCCATAATAATGTCATTCTTATATGCCATATTGTTTTCGGTAAATCAAAAAGTAACAAATGTTTTGTTAAAGAATTATTCAATATATATTGCATGGACAATAATGTACAAGTTTGTACAACCACCCATATTTTTAATAATATAACTATTACTCTTAAAAAGAAAACTAGTTATCTTGGCATGGGATATCTTGTTACCACACTTGCTAATAATTATGGTGTATATGTTGAAGGACTAACCATTGCTTTTTCTGAGTTTCTTAATCACACTCACTTAAGGCAAGTTGAGGTATTGACAGTCCATCATATGGAACTTTAAGAAATTAGTTCCAAAACTTATGTGAAAAATAGGACAAGATAAGCTAGTTCGAGCTTTGCACCAGCACAATAGCAAACAAAGGTCTTATCAAGTGAGGAATCAAAAGATGATGAGGAGGGAGACTTGGAGAAGGTCTTTAATTTGGCCTCTGAAAATAGCAAGCTTATGAAGGAGATTACGTAAAAGCAATAAAGATAGTGACTAGATATAAATAAAATATTTAAATATGTCGCTGCTTAAGGAGTTTAAATTCCTTCACCTACACCATCACCACCTCGATCTCTATAAGTGGTTTCATGCTCTAAACTTTTTTTTAGTTAATTGTTTTATTTTTATATGTATATTGTTTATTTTCTCATACTGAATACAATATGTTGTCTAAGTGTAGGGAGGTTTGTGCATTAGTATGCCATATGTGTGAGAATTTTGCATATCATATTGTGTTAATTTTTATTAGGTTGATATGGTGTGAACATTTTGTTGCATATTTGTGAATTGTGTGAACGTGTCAGTGGCAAGAAATTGATGGAATTAAGTTAGCCTTAAACATGGTATTGGACACCCCGTCCTTGTGAGTCACAAGCCCGACATCCTAAGTGACATCTGGACACGTATCCCGCAAGGGTGGCGTGCTCCCATCAAGACAACTTACTTTTACTAATTCCGAACAGATGTTGACCTTAATCATTTTGCACTAGCCTTGGGACAATTAGCATAACTGTCAATAGGGTTATCGATTTAAGATCCTCTTAGGACGATTTCAAAGAAGACTTTGAGACCTACGACTTTGAGGAAGACCTTGAGGTCGGATTCTATTTTCTCAAAGGGTCGGAAATGGAACAGAAGATAGGGGAAGGTGAAAGACATAAGAAGCAAAAAGGCAGAAGAAGAGAAAAGCAAAAGAAGCAAAAAGCAGAAGAAGCAAAAAGCAGAAGAAGCGAAAAGCAGAAGAAGCAAAAAGCAAAAGAAGCAAAACACAGAAGAAGACACGTCAACAAAATACAGAAGAAGATGCGTCAGCAAAACACAGAAGAAGCGAAAAGACAGAAAAAGCAAAAGACAGAAGAAGCAGAAGATAGAAGAAGCAAAAAGGCAGAAGAAGCAGAAGGCAAAAGAAGCAAAAGACAGAAGAAGTAAAAGGGCAGAAGAAGCAAAAGGCAGAAGAAGCAAAAGACAAAAGAAGCAAAAGACAGAAGAAGCAAAAAGGCAGAAGAAGCAAAACACAGAAGAAGCAAAAAGATAGAAGAAGCAAAAGACAGAAGAAGCAAAAAGGCAGAAGAAGCAAAAGACAGAAGAAGTAAAAAGGCAGAAGAAGCAAAAGACAGAAGAAGCAAAAAGGCATAAGAAGCAAAAGACAGAAGAAGCAAAAAGGCAAAAGAAGTAAAAGATAGATGAAATAAAACACAGAAGAAGATGACGTCATCAAAAAGGAAACACAGAAGAAGATGACGTCATCACAAAGGAAACACAGAAGGAGATGATGTCATCATAGAAGAAGCAAAAAGGCAGAAAATACAACTCCTCTCTTGCACATCTTCCCTTATAAAGATCATGACTTTCAGCTCAGACGTTCAAAATTTTCATGCTAAATTTCGTTGGAAAAATAAAAGAAAGACTTACTACTTACAAGAAGACACGTTTGCCTAAATCAGCTTAGATTAACCTAGATTTTTCCCTAAAGTTAGAAAACGAATTTTTCCTTTATGAAACTTGAAAATTTTCAACGTGTAAACTTGGGAGAGTTATGAGTAAAATATGCAAACATATTCCATTTGCATCAACAGATAAAAGTTTTACAAAGCTTTAGTGGGCATTTGAAGCCGTAAATACATTAATACATCAAAATTCCAAAATACAAAAGATACATGATTTGCTCAAAATGCAACTAAAGCCTTGCTTTACAAACTTGCTTCAAATACAAAAT
>JANVCQ010057564.1:0-10517 GCA_025531925.1 Erythroxylum plowmanianum
ATTTTGTTATTCGTATCGATTTGTAATCCGCCACTTTGTGTTTTTCGTTTCGTTCTCCGTCACATTCGTTCCGTCTTCTGGTTGGGATCCGATTCCCGGATCGGGTCCCAACAAAGGTAGATGTAACACTATTTATCCTTAGTTTGGACAAAACCTTAAGAACTAACCAAGGTAATGTGTTTTCCTTTAGCAAATCCTATAACTTGAAAAGAAACTTGGTTTCAAAAATATGTTTAAAACTTGTCACTAATGATAGGTTGTAAAAGTAAATTAACAAAATGTTTATCTGCTTACTTATGAAGGTACTAAATCGTTAAACTCCAAAGGACTTTATCCTAATCTCATGCTACAACATAATCTACAAACTAAAATAAAAAATATTGGAAACTGTAATGAAGGAGGTGCTCGAGCAATCAACAACCAACCTTAAGGGACTTTCATTTATCGTAGGAGCATTAGAGACAATATTCTTATTGCATAAGGAATACTAAAGAATTGCCATAAAAAGTTGAATAATATCAACTTCATGATAAACATAGATTTTCATAAAGTATTTTGCCTTGATTGAATGAGAATTCAGAATTAAGTCCTTAAAATAATTTAGTTTCCTTTTATTTTTGTTAACATACTTTGGTAACCTATGACCCTAATTAATCATGAACCTATCTTAATTTTTAAAGTAGTTAAAGGCCTTCGTCAATGATACCTTTTATCTCAGCATCTATTTTCTATAGGCATTGAGGTTATAACAACTACTATGTTGGACCCCGAAAATTTTTTCAATTATTATTGATTTATTCATTTCATTATTTTTAGAATCGAGTTATTAATTTGATGGACATAAATAGAGATTTGAAATTAGATGGAAAGATTTAACTTAAGTTAGAATTAATATGGTGTTTAAGAAGATGAAAGGAGTTAGGAGGTAAATAAAAGAAGGGGCAAAATGGGAAGAGCAAAGGACAAGAGGGGTATTTTTGGAAGGACAAGACCAAGATGTGGTCTTGTTTAAGAAAAATAAGGGAAGCATCATGAGAGGGAGAGAAGAAGAGAAAATAAGGAAGAAAAAGTGGAAAGGAGAAGAAGGAAGAGGATTTGCTAAGGTAATCATCTCTCCTCCTTGCTTTGTTAGAAAATGGTTTAGAGAAATGGATTTGTGTGGGGTTTGTGTTGGAAGAAAGAAAGAACTAAAGAATCATTTTTTATTTTTAGGGATTTCTAAGCTAGGGTTTCATGGTGATTGAAGAAGCTTTGGATAAACAAGTAAGTATAAGCATCATTGTTCTTGATTTGATTAATGATGCATGTTTTGGTGATAGTTAGAAGTAAAATGGGGTTGAATAGAGTAAGAATCTGGAAAAATTTGGGAGAAGAGTCATGTTTCTATGAAAGTTCACCGCGGTCAACATTGAAAAAAAGCAAAGTTCACTGCAACGAAGTTTGTTCATAAATAGTTTAAACATGTTTCGGTATTTTAGGTATAACTTTTTGTGTAGTTATCCAAATTGAGTGATTTTTGATTTGGTGTAAAATAGATTCATGAGGATACAAATTGTTTAAAGAAATTGAGTTCTAATTTAGTCTTTACTATTTCAGCATAAGAACAGTCCAAAACTGTTTAGGGTATCACTTTCTGATTAATGAACCATATTGAATGATTTTGGTGTCATTAGAAACTTAAGACAATGAAGAACATTTTTCTAAAAGGAAGCCTTATTAGATTTCTTCATTTACCTGATCAAAATGATCATGGAAATTGACTTGAAGGTTGGGACTTTTGGAAGTGAGTATCTAGAATTTATCTTAGTGAAAACACTATATGTGGGACCTCAAATTGTATTCCTATTGAATGGGAAAATTTTTTCATTGATAAAGGGAATTAAGGAAGGTAAGAGGCTCAAGTAGAGAGGCACCTTTGAGCAAGTCTTTAGGCAAGGAATTCAAGGTGGGTAATATATTTATAGTTATTGTGTATATGGGCAAGTTTGTCTTATTGGTAAATATATGATAAATTGCTTGAATTGAATGCATGTGTATTGTATGTTAACTTGCTTGATAGTGAATTATTGTGAATGTTGAAAATGCATCGTGATTTATGAATTATGATCAAGTTATACCATTGAACCATGTCACGACATTTTGTATGAATAAAAAGATGAGAAAAAGCATGAAAGTATGAGCATATGATAAAATGATTTGAGCATGATTATATGCTTTTGTTTGGGGGAGAGTGAAACCATTTTTTTTGTCATGTGCACATTGACAAGAGCCTTCTCCGGCTGCTCGCTTATGGCATATAAGATCTGAAAAGTGGACTCATTTCATTCATGGTGTAAACTTCGATTTCTTCATTTTGTTTCCATAGAACTCTCAAGCCAATTGTTTGTGCATAGCATACTCGATTTGTTACGTATGATGCATAATTGAGTGTTATGCTTTGAAGGATAACTCACATAATATGTTCTATGTGATGACTTTTTGTTAATTATGAGTTATGAGTTGAATTCTGAATGATTGACTTGCTAGCTAAAATAAGTTATAGATGTATATGAATGAATATAAGTATATGCTTGAGTTGTATGGCTCATTGCCAATGGCTATAAATGTATAAGCCACTGAGCTTCGCATCTCACCCCATTACCTTCCACTCCGCAGGTGAAGAAAAAGCAGAACAAGAGAATTGTGAACCTTGTAAGGCATTTGGCAACTCCAAGATAGCTACATTTAGTAATTAAGTTAGTTCAGAAACTTTTGGTATTTAGAATCATATTAAGCATAAGCATTTAATTGTATCATGTGCATTTTGTATTCTATAATAAGCCAATAGTGTGGTTTTTGATATGTAAAGAAGGTTTTTCAAACTTTTTTGCTTTAGTAATGAAATGATGAATTGAAGAAGTTTCATTTGTATTTGTTCATAATTAATTTCTTTATTAAAATGGTTGTGTTGAAAGAATTGTAGGAATGTATGTATGTTTTATGTTGAATGTTGGTGGTATGGGTTTTGTCCAAAGAATTTTTGTGCTAAATTTGGTGACTTTGTCGCGGCGATGCAAAGACTTTCGCTGCGACGGACCTGCCATTGCTGAAGCAAAAATTTTCCGAAGGTTGAAAATTATGGAAAATCAAAGCCTCGTACTAGGTACCGTGACCCTGGGTGTAGCATTGTTTGGTATTAGAATGATAGTTGGATTTCGAAAACGGGATCCAACATCTTGTGGTATCAGAGTTTAGGCTTTTGGGTTCCTAGGCTTAGAATGCATAGTGGTATGAATTGTTATGCTATATGACTACTTGTTTTCATTGTGAATTGATTGATTGCATTAAGTAACATGCATATCATACATACATGTAGGAATTAAGATTAAAAGGAAACGTAAGCTAAACGTTAGCATTTACATTGAAGGAGTAAAATGCCACCTCGTAAAGGAACACGAGGAGTTTTGCAAGGTTCTGCTACATCTGATTTCTCACCATTAGAGAAGGGTACTGATGAGTACAGAATCCCAATAATTGCAACTACATGAGTCACATGTATGAACTTTTGTTAAGAGTTTGGGCTATCAGAAACAGTGAGAAGAATGGTGTTTTGTCAGAGTGTAAGATAAGGAAAGTTGTGGACATTTAGAAATAAGAAATACTACATAGTCTAATATGTTAGACATAGATTCAGTATTTGTGGTGATATTAGGGAATATGATAACATAATTTTATTGAGGATATGTACTTGAATTGACATGGATGTGAAAGTATTTTCATGAATTACCGAAAAAAAAGAGATAGGGGTGGAAATGATAAGATTTAATATGTACAAGCAAAGTGGAATCGAAAAGTTAAACTTGGAATTTATGATCTGAGATAAGATTGTGCTAGTGAATTTGATATTAGAATTTCAAGATGGCTATGTGGCTATAATTCTAAATTGATTAAGAACCTACGTATGGAAAACAAAACAAGTGATAGTGATATATATAGAAGTTCTCAAGGTTATGTCAACCAGTTATTATGAGTACATATCTGATTATGTGGTTACATTGGTGAATAATGTGATTGAGTACATACGAGATCTATATTTAGATATGGTATAGGAGATAATCTATGATCCCTAAAGTTAAAATTATAAGATGAATCAAAGTAACGCAATGGAAGAATGGTATAGGTGATTATGCTGAAAAGGTAACTACTATGGAGGAGTAATTTTTGAATAGTTGTAGAATACTCAGAGGTTGTTTAGAATTAATTGTGATTGATGTATCATTAGCATGAGATATGAATTGGTGACCTTCTAGAATTAGTTAATATATGAGATGTAATAATCTTGATGGTATATACCAAAACATAAGAGTAAACGAATATGCCTCTTATTTCATTGAGTTTTATTATAAGGAATATTTTGGTCTTGTAAAGTGTGACAGAAATTGAAATTATTGAAATATCATTAATAGTTAAAATTGATCTTATTAAGATATTAAGAATGGTTGAAACAATAATGATGAATATAGTTGAGTGATAAACATTGCATGAACAGTATAGATGATAGTAGCAAGAAATCTTCTTTTGAAGAAGAATTTCATTGAATTAAGTTAAGCCCATCAGATAATTTATATTAAGGATGATCAATGAAAGAACAAATCAGAAATGAATATGTGATGAATCAAAAGTGAATATTGGAGTCATATCCCTAGTGGAGACTCAAGCATAAGAGGTAAAGTATGCTACTGAGATATATGTATTTTATTTGATGTAAAGTATCCAACTGTGTGAATGGATTCCTGAATTTGAGGAGACATTAATTGCTAATATGAGGAGTATATAAGTCCATGTTATATTCTGTGTAAATATGTTCGGGAGATACAAATTTGATCGAATGAATGTGTTGCAAACACTAGAAGTTAAGATTGAAAATAAATTGAAATGTATGGAGAAATTAGTATGAATGAGCAGATAGAAGAGTAAGTCAATGTGAAATCAAAGGAAATTGAATGAATTGGGAAATCATCTAAGAAAGGTAAGAAAATTGGGAAATTGAAAATAACGTGAGATAATGTTACCTCATCGAGGAATTAGTTCTTTAAGGAATTACGAGAACTAATCATGGGCATATGGAGCTTTGGAAATATTTGTTCGAGTTAACAAATGCCCCGACAATACTATGGTATTAAATATTAAAGCGATCCAAGCAAAATTTGATGATATATTAAATGTATTCGAAAAGTTGAGAAGAATAGTTTAAATACTTGAGGAGAAACATGTAAATCGTATGAGTAACGAAAGTAAAGAGAATTTTGAAGAATTATAACATCGATATTAATTACATCATCTAGATTTGGAGATTTTATAGTATGCAATGATGCTTGTATAAGAGATTAGGATAAAAGTCAAATGCAGCATGATAAAGTGATTTTATATGCATGGAGACAATTTAAACCTCATGAGTTGATTATTTGATACATGAATTGAAACTTGCTGCAATAGTGATCCCTTGAAAGTTTAGAGACATTATAAGTACAAAAACATTTTGAAACATACAGATCATTTAATTTTAAGGTAAATATTGAGTTGAAAGAATTGAGTATGAGACTAAGACAATAGATAGAGTTATTTTAAGGATTATGATTGTACAACTGAGTACTATACTGGTAAAGTTAGTGTTGTAATCAGATGCATTGAATAGAAAATTCAATAGGAGTGTATCATAAATTTGGATATTGAGGTTATCAAATTTAGTGCAATAAAAAAGTGCACAATGGAGTTGAATTTGGGGAAAAATGAAGCATTATTAGCTGCGCTGAAAATTTAAGATTAGTTTCACATGAACAAAGCCCAAATTGTGGACCTAAAAATTGTGAATCTTACAAGAAATTGGAAATGAATACGAATTTTGAGTTCGAATAGGAAGAATGATACTTTGTGAATGAAATAAGAGGTATGTGTATTGATCATGATGATTGAGCAAAGAAATTGTTAGAGAAGCACAAATAACACCCTTAAGTTATAAATCCTAGTAGGAATACGTCGAAATAGCGTTTGATGCCTAAGCAGGTAGAAGCAAAATGAGCGCACTTGTGAATCGCCAACATACTTGACTATTGTAGATATGCTTAAAGGTTATATTTTTGGAGTTCATAGGAATATAGGATCATTGTACAGCTTTGATTGACTTTAAGCATAACAATCATTATTGCAGTAATGTCATTAGAATATTATATGGGGCATTATACGACAAAAGGAGTCGTCTGCACTTACATTTAAAATGAATAAGGCCTAAAATAGTTAAAGGCAAAGATTAATTCAAAGAACATTATTGATGAGTAAAATGAATCTGTAATAGGAGTTAATGATCCAAGATAATGATGAATGATTTAAGTGGATCTACATCGAAGTTATGGAATATCGTGAAATGTGAAATATCAAGCAAAAGATGAAATACTTCTAAGAATGTCACCTTGTCAAGGTGCATTTAGATAGAGATAAATGTGTAAACAGGTTAGGAAAAAGGATTAGCTATGTCTAATATGAATTAATCAGTACAAAATTATTAAGAGTTAGTGATATTGATGGAAGATGTCGTAGATTCGTAATGTGATATTTGTGAGTATGTTAAGAAATACTGATATGATATGATATTGGTGTTATCGACACAGGAAGTGGACAAAATTGTGAGTAATATGAAACATGATGAGGAACTAGTTAAGAAGGTGAATGACCAAATAAAGGATTGAAAGATCGAGTGAGTCTATTAACTATGGTCATTTGAAAGAAATTATTTGAGTGACAAAGTTAATTGGAAAAAAGAGGAACATCCTACCTTCCTGATCAATTAGATAATAATTTTAAGGATGAAATTCTTTCAGGGGGAGAATTGTTGGATCCCAAAATTTTTTTCAATTATTATTAATTTATTCGCTTCACTATTTTTAGAATCAAGTCATTAATTTGATGGCATAAATAGAGATTTGAAATTAGACGGAAAGATTTGACTTAAGTTAGAATTAACATAGTGTTTAGGAAGATTAAAGGAGTTAGGAGGTAAATGAAAGAAGGGGCAAAATTGGAAGAGCAAAGGAGAGGAGGGGTATTTTTGGAAGGACAAGATCAAGATGTGGTCTTGTTTAAGAAAAAGAATGGAAGCATCATGAGAGGGAGAGAAGAAGAGAAAATAATGAAAAAAATGTGGAAAGGAGAAGAAGGAAGAGGATTTACTAAGGTAATCATCTATCCTCCTTACTTTGTTAGAAAAGGGTTTAGAGAAATGGATTGATGTGGGGTTTGTGATGGAAGAAAGAAAGAACTAAAGAATCATTTTTGATTTTTAGGGATTTCTAAGCTAGGGTTTCATGGTGATTGAAGAAGCTTTGGATAAACAAGTAAGTATAAGCATCATTGCTCTTGATTTGATGAGCAAAACATGTTTTGGTGATAGTTAGAAGTAAAATGGGGTTGAAAAGAGTAAGAATCTGGAAAAATTTGGGAGAAGAGTCACATTTCTATGAAAGTTCACCGCGGCGAAGTCCCTATTGTTTGCTGTGGCCAACTTTGTAGTTTGTCGCGGCCAGCATTGAAAAAAATCAAAGTTCACTGTGGCGAAGTTTGTTCGGAAATAGCTTGAACATGTTTCGGTATTTTACGCATAACATTTTTTCTAGTTATCAAAATTGAGTGATTTTTATTTGCAATAAAATAGATTCATAGGGCTACAATTTGTCTAAAGAAATACAGTTCTAATTCAGTCTTTAAGAATTTCAATATTTGGATGGAAATTGAGCATAAAATATTGTTTCAACATAAGAACAATCTAAAACTGTTTGGGGTATAACTTTCCGATTATTAAACCAAATTGAATGATTTTGGTGTCATTAGAAACTTAAGACAATGAAGAACATTTTTCTAGAAGGAATTCTTATCAAATTTCTTCATTTATGTGATTAGAATGATCATGAAAAATTGACTTGAAAGTTGGGACTTTTGGAAGAGTTTGAGTATCTAGAATTTATCTTAGTGAAAATGCTATATATGAGAACTCAAATTGTATTCATATTGAATGAGAAAATTTTTTCATTAATAAAGGGAATTAAGGAAGGAAAGAGTCTCAAGAGAAGGGGCACCTTTGAGCAAGTCTTTAAGCAAGGAATTCAAGGTGGGCAATATATTTATGGTTATTATGTAATATGGGCAAGTTTAACTTATTGGTAAATATATGCTAAATTGCTTGAATTGAATGCATGTGTATTGTATGTTAACTTGCTTAATAGTGAATTATTGTGATTGTTGAAAATGCATTGTGATTTATGAATTATGCTCATACCATTAAACCATGTCATGGCATTTTGTATGAATAAAAAGATGAGAAAAAGCATGAAAGTATGAGCATATGATAAAATGATTTGAGCATGATTATATGCTTTTGTTTGGGTGAAAGTAGAACCATTTCGTTCGTCATGTGCACGTTGACAAGAACCTTCTCTCGGTTGCTCGCCTATGGCATATGAGATCCAAAAAGTGGACTCATTTCATTCATAGTGTAAACAATTGTTTGTGCATAGCATATTCGATTTGTTATGTATGATGCATAATTGAGTGTTATGCTTTGAAGGATAACTCACATAATGTGTTCTATGTGATGACTTTTTGTTACTTATGAGTTATGAGTTGAATTAGGAATGATTGACTTGCTAGCTAAAATAAGTTATAGATGTATATGAATGAATATAAGTACGTGCTTGATTTGTATGGCTCATTGCTAATGGCTATAAATGTATTAGCCACTGAGCTTCACAGCTCACCCATTACCTTCCACTCCGCAGGTGAAGAAAAAGCAGAACAAGAGAATTGTGAACCTTGCAAGACATTTCGCAACTCCAAGATAGCTACATTTAGTAATTAAGTTAGTTCAGAAACTTTTAGTATTTAGAATCATATTAAGCATAAACATTTAATTATATCATGTGCATTTTGTATTCTACAATAAGCCAATAATGTTGGGCATCGTTTCCGGAACCCAACCTCGGATCATTAACGTGAACTTAAACCTATGAAAATTCCTTAAACAACACCGAATCATCTTCTTGCTTTGATACCACAAATGTTGGATCTCGCTTGAGTCCGAAATCTAACGCTTGCGAAATCATGACACATGATCTTCTTCATTTCTCCTTAGTATTTTTTTTCCACACTCTTCAAAAACATGAAACATGTAAGTCTTACCCTGTAGAGTTAATTCATTTAACCCTTATAAAGCATGAACGGATTTCCTTATATAGTTACTTCAAAGTATTTTCATTAGCCATCATCGGTTCTTCATCATTCTCATAACATCTCAAGCCACGAAGGGCGAACTCACACAACGAAATCACAAGAATCATTATTACTTTCTTCAAAATAGTATGCGCCCACACCAAGCCAAACGTCAACAAAAGTATTCGTCTCACTTACTTCCAAACAGATTTTGGAACATCTCAAAAAGAAATTTCAAAAGGACTTCTTCATAATATTTGTTCCTCTTTTCATTAAGCTTCTAAAGACACCAAAAACATTCGATTTGGTTTAGAACTCTAAAAGTTATGGCCCAAACACTTTCGGACTATTACTAAACCGAGACTGTGCACTATACCCAAATTCACTCTAGAAACTGAAAGTCTTAAGGATCGAAATGAAATTCAATTCCTTCATATGAATTGTAGCTTCATGTTTCTAGTTTATTTAGAAATAAGAATCACCTCATTCGGAGCTCTATAGCACAAGATCTCACCAAAATACTGAAGCGTATTCAGAAACATATCCAACTCATTCCATTTTAGCCGATCCTTTAACTTTCATTCAATCAATCTTTTCCAAATTAATATCAAAACCTACAAATTTTCATGGAGAGGTAGAGGAATGTCTTAAAAATCCAACGCTTCAAAAATTAGGTTAATCGGAGGTCGGACAAAAAAGATAAGACCAAAAGAGTCGGGAGAGGCGGCCTGGTAGCCCTCGCGAGCAGTCGCGAGGGTGACCGCGAGGGCGCCTGGTTGCCCTCGCTACCAGGTCCCCAGGGGACTGTGTCGCACTCGCGACGCGTGAGGACACTGTGACTTCTTCTTCTTCTTTTTTGTTTTCTGACTACCTAACTACTAAAATTCATATCTTTTGACCCAGAACTCCAAAATTTTCAAATTTGGTATCAATAGAAAGTTAAAAGGAAGTTCCACAACTTCCATGAAGGACGTAAAAATCAATTTGGCCTCTAAGGGAGTCAAAATCCACTTCAAAGTGGCTGCCTGGAAAAATCATCCTAAACAGTAGCTCAAACTTCAAAAATCCTATCTTCCAACTTCCACATCCAAAACTCGCATACTTTATAGCGTTGGAAAGATATAAAGACGAACTACAATTTTTATGAAGGCAACTTTGGCCAATTCTACCTAGATTATTCCAGATTTTCCATGGAAGTCAGAACACAAATCTTATCCTTGTGAAAACTTGAATTTCATCTCAACTTCACTTCCTTAACTAAAGCAACACATTCTTATCCATTC
>JANVCQ010057640.1:0-10513 GCA_025531925.1 Erythroxylum plowmanianum
TTGGGATTTGTATGGACATATAAGAATATGATCAAGTATTGAGTTTTGCATGAGGTTATATTTCCAAAAGTGGAAATCGTTCGTTTGATTTGAATGAGATTGATTAAAGATGTAAGAAATGGAAAAAAGAAAGAAAGAAAAAAAAATTATACCGGATTTTGGATGGTTGAGTCTAAGGCATTTCCAACGCGATTGTGTTTCTCTGTTCTTTGTTTTCGGATGTCGGATCCACTTTGTTAAGTTTTTGTTCTGCTTTCGTATATTCGATTTGTTTCGATGCGACATTTCCGTTTCCATTCACGTACGTTTCCTTTGTTTTTTTTTGTTTTTCGATTGGGATCTGGTTTCCGGATCGGGTCCCAACAGATGGTCCGGCTGTCCCGCCGTCTCTGCGATGAACTGGAAAAGGTTATGAGACAATTTTTGTAGGGCTCGTCTAATGGTTCCACAAGGATTCACCTTGTTAAATGGGAGACAGTCTGCCAACCAAAAGAGATGGGGGGTCTTGGCATTCGCAAAATCCGTGAAACCAATGATGCCTTCTTAGCAAAATTAGGTTGGACTCTGACAAGCCAAACGCTTTAGGGGTTAAAATTCTATCTGTGAAATACAATTTTGATGCCACTAACCTCCCCACCATTATCGACACCATGGGTGGCTCCATGATCGGGAAGAGCATAAAGTCTACTTGGCACATAGTACTCTAGGGCTTGACATGGGTGCTCGGTGATGGTGCCAGAACTCGATTTTGGCTGGATCTATGGGTTAAAGGAGTGGGACCGCTTATTAACCAAGCTACCACATCCCCATTCCTGCTCCGTCAGCAACCTCAGTGTTCCACACTTTGTGGACATAAACGGTAATTGAAAATGGTATGACATTTACGACATTCCCCCAATGGCGATCTACCGATCAATCGCAGGAACGTTCCCCCCGAAGCCCTACTTAGGGCCGGACAAGCTATACTGGGGTTTGTCCTGTAACATCCCTTTAATCATGTTAGGGCTAGAATAGTAAATTATGAGGCGTTTATAAGAACTTAAGAAAAAAAATGCACGTCATGCATAAGTTAAGTGTGACATGCACATTTTTCACATTCATATGATTGTACATGCATTCATTGACATTTTTCGGGTATAATTGAATTGAGTTGGGATTTTTGGATTTAGTGAATTTTGAATTTATTTATGTTGAAAATATTATTGGTTAGTAGAATTGTGTGATTTGTGAATTTTGGTGAATTTAGGAATAAATTTCAGAGAAAAATTATAGAAAATAGGGGAAAAGAAATCAAAAGAACATTTGGAGATAGTTGGATTGTAAAGATAAAATTAACGGAGCTAGTTTCAAAAGAAACTTAGTTAGAGTTAGACCTTAGGAAAATCGACAAGTGTTAAGTTGCTTTTATTATTTGTCAGAAGTAAGCTTGAGTTATCCAAGAGTTAAAAATGTTCTTTTTCCTAAGTTCTTTCCTTGTTATCATCCCCTCTGAATTTCTTCCCATATACAGAGTTATCCATCAAACTCCTTCTGAGAGTTAACTTTGTTTTTTCATTTCCCTCACCACTTCCTCTGCTGTTAAGTGTTTCTTCTGCCTTAAGAAAAACCAGAAATTGGTTAGTGTTCACAGTGGTTTACATAATTTTGTATAGAGTTAGGGCTTAAATATAGTTAAAGCTTTTGGAGTCTTCAACAAGTAACTAGTGAATAAAATTGTTAGAGTTGTGTATTTTTGAAATAAAGTTGACGAATTTATTGTCAGTGCATGATCATAGCATTTACGTATATTTTTAATCTTGAACACTATGTTAAGGGGATGAAAATTGTGGATATGGTGTTATTTAGTTTTTGATAGATTGTTAGTCATCAGGTGTTATGGAAATGGTTCTTGGAGTTAAGATAGCAACGAAATGATGTATAGGATTAGTGTAGAGAATTAGATATGCTATGTTTCGTCATTGTGCATGTATAAATATATAGGTGTTATAAGTGAGTTGATGAAAACTTAGAGATGATCAAGAAAATGGTTTTTGAGTTGGGGAGTAATTGTCAAATGATGATCTGAGATGGAAATGAGTGTTTAAATAAAAATTGAGAGGAAACGTGGAGATTGAGGATGAAAGTTATGGTCCTTATAAGGGGAGATGCTCAGGAGGGAAGATAGTATCGTCTGTGATGATGCCATATCGTCTGTGAAGAAGTATCGTCTTAGGTTGACTTCTGCTTCATCTTAAGTTGAACATTTGTATCATCTTAGGTTGACTTCTGTTTCATCTGCTTTCTACTTTGTCTACTTTTTGCTTCGTCTTCTTTGTGCTTCGTCTTCTTTCTGCTTCGTTTGCTTTCTGCTTCGTCTTCTTTCTGCTTCGTCTGCTTTCTGCTTATGTGTGATTGAAACTTCTTCTTCTGTACACTATTCGTATGATGTTATCATTTGGTCCATTTTTGATCTATCAGACAATAGAATTTGTCTTCAATGTCTTCATAAAAGTTGTAGATCTCGAAGAGTTCTTTGAAATCATCCTAAGATAATCTTAATCTGACATCTATAGAGAGAGTTATTGCATTTGTATCGAGATAGGTTCTGTATGATTGAGGAAAAAAACCTTGTTTGATTCTTTTGGTCATAACTTTGTTGTTCGACCTCAAAATGACCTAATTTTTGAAGAATAGGGTTCGTAACACATTTATCTATCTCTCCATAGAAATTTATAGCTTTTGGTGCTGACCAGAAAAAGATTGATTAAATCAAAGTAAGGGTGTCAATTGGAAGAGTATGAACTGGTGTTGTTTTACTGAACACCCCTCAGTATTTTGATTATATCTGGATCTATAGGATTCCAAATGAGATGATTTTTAATTTGGAATAACCTAGAGTTATAGACCTACAAATTTTCTCAAGAAGTCAAATTATGATTCGGTCTCTAAGATGTTGAATTTATGGAAGGAATTTGTGTATAGTATATTGTTTTGGATAAGAGTAGTCCGAAAATTTTTTAGGTATATCTTCCAAATTACTAAACCAAATTGAGTGATTTTGGTGTCAATAGAAACATAAGACATAGAGAAACACTTTGTTAGAAGAGCATATGACCAAATTATATCAATTGCACTCACTAATTTAACATGAACAGTAGACCCAAAAATGTGACTTGGAAGAAAATCTGAAGTGGTCAATGAAGTAGTGTAATTAGTTTTGCATTGCTTTTTATTGGTCCAAATTATAAGTATACATGGTATTAATGAGGATTTGATATCTGAATGATTTGATCATAAGGATCTCAACAAACTACCTCGAAATTGTCATTGAACATGTATTGTGCACATTTCATATAAGTATATATGCATTAATGAATACTTATATATTTGTGCAAAAATATGATATGTGTAAATGAGTTTTGTATGATATAGAGGAGCCAAGTGGACGCTAGACAGACATTGCCAGACCATCCAAGTAATAACATATTGGAGCATTCTGTGAGTCAACCTAGATGATATCCTAGGATTGATTTGATTTAATTTGTTTAAACTTCCAATATTATTAAATTGTTTGCGATTTGTTTATGAATTTCGTACTTGAATTGTCCTAGGAGACCAATATTTGGGAATGTATTAGAAGTGCTTTGATTGTGGTTTTGATTGCTATATGTAAATTCTCAATGAAAACTGAATGTCGGACTTAGATCCGATGATTATGAGCTTTGTTTGAGCATCATATGTGATTGTGATATATGGCATATATGTATTTGATGCATTTCATAAAATGCATGCTCAGATAAAGGTGTTGTGACTTGAGTAGCCAGTTTGAAGCGCTTCTACGTAAAGCTTTACTCTATGATTTCTGATTCTGCACGTAGAGCTATACTCTGTGATTCTGTTCTGATTGAGCCCTATGGGCCAGTATTTGTATAAGTATGTGATAAGCACTTGGTCACAACAATAAGAACGAATATATGTCTCATGCATATAGCATTATAAAACTGAATTTTTTTTAATGATTTGAAAAGCTGAAATGAGTGATAAAGTGATATGAGTTGGTTGATATATTGAACTGTGTGATCATATGCTATCACATGTTATGTGAAATATCAGGAATATAAATATGATATGAATGAATATCTGTGACATATGTGATATGTGTATGTGATCCGGTGAAATCATCAATGATGGTTTACTCATAAAATTCGCAAAACTCATCAAAAATTACAACGTGACTTTTTAGGTACAAGATAGGAGACCTAGTGCTTTGGACAGGACTAAAAATGCCTTTGGATTTTGTTATGGCTCAAAGGTCTATCAGCTGACACCAGAAGTGTTGTAACATTTATTTTGTAGTTTTGTTAGAACCTATAAGAGGTTTTGTAAATATTTTTATAATACAAACAATGTAAGAATTGTGAATGAATACAATCAATGGTTTTAAATTTTAGTGATCTTTGAGTACTTTAGATGATTCCATGTGAAAGTTGGATTTGATTTGCTCCAACATATCATTATCATAGAGTATAGAATTGAATGCCCTTCGAGTATTCGGGTATTTGCCTTATGGTAGTGGGATGTTGCATCTGGTGGTATCAGAGCATGGTTTGACATCTTTAGGGACAAATATGAGTTGAAATATGATAAATGGTGAGATATTAGGCAGTGATCAACACTTTTGTTTTTTATAGGTCACCTTCCATAGGAGAGCCAATTGGTGAGTCAGCTGACATGGAGCCTGTAGGAGCCAATGTAGAGTCTCCTGTACCTGAGTATGCTCGAATGCCTTCGAGAAGTCCTATGAGGCAAGAAAGGAGATATGATAAGCTAAGGAAGCAAGGGGCTGTAGACTTCTATGGAAGTACAGACCCAACTGAGGCAGAAGGGTGGTTAGAGCAAACTGAAAAAAGTGTTCGACCAAATGGATTGTGAAGCAGATAAGAGATTTGACTATGTTGTCTCACTACTACAAGGTCCTGCATACCAGTAGTGCAAGACTATCCCGACCAGTAACACCAGGCCTTGCCAATTGAAGTGAGAAGACCTTCGGAAGGTCTACAGAGATAATTACATGCCCAAGAACTATTTAGACATGAAGATGAAGGAGTTCTTGGAATTGAAGCAGGGTAGGATGTCAGTGGCTGAATATGAGGTCTGGTTTAATGAATTGATAGGTTATGCTACTGCTATGATCCCTACAAAAGAAGATAAGTTTAGGAGGTTTGAGAATGGACTCAATATGGAGATCAGAACAAGGTTGATTCTTTCAGATTTGGGTACTTTCATTGAGTTAAGAGCAGCTTCGATCAAAATTGAACAATTGTTAAAGGACAGTCAAGGAGAGAGTAGACAAGAAGGCGGAGGTAAAAGACAAGATAAATCTCAGATTGATTCTGATAGAAGTTTCAGGAAACGCCAAAACAAATCGTCTCGATTCCATACTAGATCGAGACAATTTGGATCTCGTTCAAGAAGTGAATTTGCTCAGACTGGGAGAGATAATGGACAAATGTCCTCCAACTAGTCTCAACAATTTCCTAAGTGTGAATACTGTGGAAAAAGGCATGGTGGTGAATGTTGGAGAGAAACTGGAGCTTATTTTCGATGTGGCTCTTATGAGTATCAAATCAGAGATTGTCTGGAGATGTCAGGATCACAGTTTAGAGCTAGAGGAGGAGCTGTGACTGAGACTTCGGTTCAACAAAGTGGAGTTGGCAGACCTGTACAGAGAGGTAGAGGTAGAGGTAGAACTCAGTTAGCAGGGCCCAGTGTCAAGATTGAGGTGCGAAGTAATCAGCCGCAATTTCAAGCCAAGGTCTATGCCATCACCACACAGGAAGCGACAAACTCTCTAGATGTGGTAGTAGGTGTATTGAATATTTTTCATGTTGAAGTATAGGCATTAGTAGATCTAGGATCTACATATTCATCCATCGCACCGCATGAGGTAGCCACATGGGAAATGGAGAATTATGTGAAAAATTAGTACCCTTTCCTTTTTGATCAATTAGATAAGAATTTTGAGGACAAAATTTTTCTTAGGAGGGGAGAGTTGTAACATCCCTTTAACCATGTTAGGGCTAGAATAGTAAATTATGAGGCATTTCTGAGAACTTAAGAAAAAATGCACGTCATGCATAAGTTAAGTGTGACATGCACATTTTTGCGCATTCATATGACTATACATGTATTCATTGACATTTTCGGATATAATTGAATTGAGTTGGGATTTTTAAAAATTTAGTGAATTTTGAATTTATTTATGTTGAAAATATTATTAGTTAGTATAATTGTGAGATTTGTGAATTTTGGTGAATTTAGGAATAAATTTCAAAGAAAATTATAGAAAATAGGGGAAAAGAAATCAAAAGAAGATTTGGAGATAGTTGGATTGTAAAGATAAAATTAATGGAGTTAGTTTCAAAAGAAACTTAGTTAGAGTTAGACCTTAGGAAAAGTGACAAGTGTTAAGTTGCTTTTATTATTTGTCAAAAACAAGTTTTAGTTATCCGAGAGTTAAAAAGGGGTTTGTTCTTTTTCCTAAGTTCTTTCCTTGTTATCACCCTCTCCGAATATCTTCCCATATACAGAGTTATCCATCAAACTCCTTCTGAGAGTTAACTTTGCTTTTTCATATCCCTCACCACTTCCTCTACTGCTAAGTGTTTCTTCTGCCTTAAGAAAAATCAGAAGTTGGTTAGTGTTCACAGTGGTTTACGTAATTTTGTATAGAGTTAGGGCTTAAAGATAGTTGAAGCTTTTGGAGTCTTCAACAAGTAAGTAGTGAATAAAATTGTTAGAGTTGTGAATTTTTGAAATAAAGTTGATGAATTTATTGCCAGTGCATGATCATGGCATTTACGTATATTTTTAATCTTGAACACTATGTTAAGGGGATGAAAATTGTGAATATGGTGTTATTTAGTTTTTGATGGATTGTTAGTGATCAGGTGTTGTGGAAATGGTTCTTGGAGTTGAGATAGCAATGAAATGATGTATATGATTAGTGTAGAGAATTAGATATGCTCTGTTTCTTCATTGTGCCTGTATGAATATATAGGTGTTATACGTGAGTTGATGAAAACTTAGAGATGGTCAAGAAAATGGTTTTTCATTTGGGGAGTAATTGTCAAATGATGGAGTGAGATGGGAATGAGTGTTTAAATAAAAATTGAGAGGAAACATGGAGATTGAGGATGAAAGTTATGGTCCTTATAAGGAGAGATGCTCAGGAGGGAAGATAGTATATTCTGTGATGACGTCATATCGTCTGTGATGGCGTCATATTGTCTGTGAAGAAGTATCATCTTAGGATGACTTCTGCTTCATCTTAAGTTGAACATTTGTATCATCTTAGGTTGACTTCTGTTTCGTCTGTTTTCTGCTTATGTGTGACCGTAACTTCTTCTTTTATATGCTATTCATCTGATGCTATCATCTGGTCCATTTTTGACCCTTTAGATGATAGAATTTGTCTTAAAATCTTCATAAAAGTTATAGATCTCGAAGTTCTCTTTGAAATCATCCTAAGATAATCTTAATCCGACATCTGTAGAGAGAGTTATGTCATTTGTCTCGAGATAGGTTCTGTATGATTGTTTGATTCTTTCGGCCATAACTTTGTCGTCCGACCTCCAAATGACCTGATTTTTGAAGCATTAAATTCATAACAAATTTCTCTATCTCTAAATAGAAATTTATAGTTTTTGGTATTGACTCTAAAAAGATTGATTAATTCAAAGTAAGGGTGTCGATTGGAAGAGTTTGAACTGGTGTTGTTTTACTAAACACCCCTCAGTATTTTGATTATATCTAGAACTATAGGATTCAAAATGAAATGATTTTTGATTTGGAGTAACCTAGAGATATAGGCCTAGAAATTGTCACAAGAACTTGAATTATGATTCAGTCTTTAAGATGTTGAATTTCTAGAAGGAAGTTGTGTATAGTATACTATTTTGGATAAGAGTAGTCCGAAAATATTTTAGGCATATCTTCCAAATTACTGAACCAAATTGAGTGATTTTGATGTCAATAGAAACATAAAACATAGAGGAACACTTTTCTAGAAGAGGGTATGATCAAATTATATCAATTGCACTCTCTAATTTAACATGAATAGTAGACCCGAAAATGTGACTTGGAAGAAAATCTGAAGTGGTCAATGAAGTAGTGTAATTGGTTTTACATCGCTTTTTATTGGTCCAAATTATAAGTATACATGGTATTAATGAGGGCTTTGATATCTGAATGATTTGATCATAAGGATCTCAATAAAGTATCCCAGAATTGTCATTGAACATGTATTGTGCATGTTTCATACAAGTAGATGTGCATTAATGAATACTTATATTTGTGCAAAAATATGATATGTGTAAATGTGTTTTGTATGATATAGAGGGGTCAAGTGGACTCCAGACAGACATTGCCGAACCATCCAGGCAATAACATATTGGAGCGCTCTGTGAGTCAACTTAAATGATTTCCTAGGATTGATTTGATTTAATTTATTTAAACTTCCAATATTATTAAATTGTTTGCAATTTGTTTATGAATTTCGGGCTTGAATTGTCCGAGGAGACCAATATTCAGGAATGTATTAGAAATGCTTTGATTGTGGTTTTGATTATTATATGTAAATTCTCAATGAAAGCTGAATGTCGGGCTTAGGTCTGATAATTATAAGCTTTGTTTGAGCATTATATGTGATTGTGATATATGATATATATGTATTTGATGCATTTCATAAAATACATGCTCAGATAAAGGCATTGTGATTTAAGTAGCCAGTTTGAAGTGTTTCCACGTAGAGCTCTGCTTCGTGATTTCTGATTCTACACGTAGAGCTATGTTTCGTGATTCTGTTCTGACTGACCCCTATAGGCCAGTATTTATATAAGTATATGATAGGCACTCGGTCATAACAATAAGAACGAATATAAGTCTCATGCATATAGCATTATAAGACTAAATTTTTTTGAATGATTTGAAAAGCTAAAATGAGTGATAAAGTGATATGAGTTGGTTACTATATTGAACTGTGTGATCATATGATATCACATGTTATATGAAATATCAGGAATATAAATATGATATGAATGAATATCTGTGACATATGTGATATGTGTATATGATCTGGTGAAATCATCAATGATGGTTCACTCATAGAATTTGCAAAACTCATCAAAAATTGCAACGTGGCTTTTGATGTACGAGACAGGAGGCCTAGTGCTTTAGACAAGACTAAAAGCCTCTTTGGATTTTGTTATAACTCAAAGGTCTGTCAGCTGACACCAAAAGTGCTGTAGCATTTATTTTGTAGTTTTGTTAGAACTTATAAGAGGTTTTGTAAATATTTTTATAATACAAACAGTGTAAAAATTGTGAATGAATGCAATCAATGGTTTTAAAATTTAGTGATCTTTGAGTACTTTAGATGATGCCATGTGAAAGTTGGATTTGTTTGGCTCCAACATATCATTATCATAGAGTATAGAATTGAATGCCCTTCGGGTATTCGGGTATTTGCCTTATGGTAGTGCGATGTTGCATGTCTGACACCGGGCAATTCACTATCGCTTCCACTCACTCCATGATAATGGATCAAGCGGACATCACAGATACTGGATTTTGGAAGGCAATCTGGCACTAGCATGGCCCTCGACGCATTCGATCCTTTCTCTGGCTCCTCGTTTAAGACGGTCTCCTTACCAACCAACATCGGGCCTGGTGGCACCACACTACGGATGGCACTTGTCATCATTATGGTCTCGAAGAATCCTTGCAACATATCGTGAGAGACTACGTCAAAGCCCAACAAATATGGAGCGCCTTCCCTCCACACCTAGTCAATAGTGATTTTTTCACTATGTCAGCTCGACAGTGGCTCATTACCAATCTCCAACAACATCAACGGGTGTTTGGGCAAGCCTGGTCGACTTTATTTGGTGCTACATGCTGGCTCATATGGGGTTGGCATAATAGGTCCATTTTTTACGCTCATTTTTTGTGACCCTCCTCACTCATTTTTGTTATTTTGTCTTATACAGATCAGATCTACAAGTCTACCGCTTGGCAAAGGCGCGTTGATACAGGACTTTGCCCCTGGCACAAACAACTCATAGGATGGTGTAAACCTCCTATCGGGTGAGTCAAGTTAAACATGGATGGCGCTTGCAAATGTTCCTCTTTCTCAGCCACCGCTTGGGGCCTTATCTGGGACAACACAAGCAACTAGCTTGGAGGCTTCATCCAGAATCTTAGCTGGTGTTCTCCGATATCAACGAAACTCTGGGGAGTGTATACAAGGCTCATGCTTACGTGGAACCTAGGCTTTCAACGAATCGAACTTGAAGTGGCTCGAAAGTGGCAATCAACCTTCTCATCTCCTCGACAAGACGGTCCGCAACCCACAATCCCATAATTTAAGTTATCAATGAACTGTTTACGCGAAACTGTGTAAGTGATCTAGAAGGGGGGGTTGAATAGATCCTTGAACTTTTTGTAATTTTCTACAATAAAATCAGAAGTTAAT
>JANVCQ010057651.1:0-10512 GCA_025531925.1 Erythroxylum plowmanianum
TTCACCTATCTTAATCTCATATATCAATTTACATTCTTAAATTTTCCTTTTCTTTGCACATGAATAATTCACCACAATTTTCTCATTTAATGTCAATTTATACTTCAAAAGTTCAAGAAAAGTTCGGGGTCCAACACAAGATCTATTAGAACATATATTAAACACATAATTGAATCACAATATATCAATCATAATAATTGCATTAAATAAAAGAGTTAAAACATATTGTAGCGCAAACTAGGGTTCATCATACTTAGACTTTAAAGATGTTTAGTTACGAATGATAGAAAATGAAACCAAACATAAACAAGAATAAAAAACAAAGAGTTTATAATTCTAAATCTCCCTTTCTCTTCTATCAAATGTTCTTACAAGGTAGAGGTTTGATATTGTATTCTATTGAATCTGTCAATGATTTCTTCATGTTTTCCACATCTCTAGATCAATAAATCACCTCTATAAGTCTAGTCTCATTAATTTGTCTCTACTTATATCTTTTTATAGTAATTTTTAAGGTTTCTAGGAGATACATGATTTGATACATGGGTCATATATAACCCTTTTTTAAAGAGGATCGAACTTGTCCAAACTTTGAAGAGGATTGAACTTGTCCACTAATTCTTAGTATACCTTTTTTTAGTATTGGAGGAGCTTTAGTAGATGTCCATGAAGGCAACATTATCCTTTATATTGGTGATGAACAAGTGGAATTCAAAATGAATAAGGTATTAAAGAATCTAAAATAGGGAAGCTCATTTATAAGAACTGATATAGTTGAATCTTTAAAGGACGAGGAAGAGGATGAGTAATAGATGACAGTGGACATAGAGCTGGAAAAATATTAAAAAGTATTTGTTCAAAAAGTGGGAGTAGAAGAGGGGACGAGGGTGATTGCAGAAGAAAAGAAATTCACCTACTCACAAGACAAACTACTAGATTTAATAGATGATTCAAGGAGTTTCATTATTTCCTATTTTATTGACAGTTTGTTATTAAAAATGATATTACTAAACTTAATTGATTTTCTTAATTTTATCAATTTTGTCCTTCTTATTATATTGCAATATATAGCTTATTTATAGGTTACGAAACTAAAATTGGGTGATAAGGGTAGACACAAGCCACTCATAATAAATCTAGGTTGAGTATAAACGTGAAGAGCACATCAAGTTGATGACATTAACTAAGTGCTACTTGGGAGTCAACTCAAGAGTTAGGATTTTTTATTTTTATTTTTATTTTTATTTATTTTGTTGGTTCTTTTTATTTTCATTTGTTAATTTTTTTTAGGGAGTGAATTGCTGGAATTTTATGGCATAAAGTGTCACCAAATTCCATCGCCACACCGTCACTGCTAAAACACCATAAGTATTCTTGCACTAACTTTTTATTTGTTATTATTTATCTTTATTTGTCTTAGTTTGTTCCTCACATTGAGGACAATGTGTTGTTAAAGTGTGGAGATGTATATGCGGTTACATATCATGTGTGTGTGAATTTTGCAATTGCATCAATTATTTGTGAATTTTACAATTGAGTTAGTTTTTGATTAGGTTGACATAGTGTGAATATTTTGTGCGTAATATGTGCATTGTGTGGATGTATCAATGGTTGAAATTGAATGGAATTAGGTTAACTTTGATCATGGTCATTTAATTTGTAAAGGCATAGTAACTTGCAAATTTTTTGTTTTAAGTGTCTATGTTAATTAGGATATGACACTTATTCTTTCACTTTATGGATTTGTTTGTATACATTTATAATTATAGTCAATTGAAGTGGTTAACATCATTAGCACTCTTTCATGATAATAAATGAATAAAAAAATGAGTTAAGCTAAGAAATTAAATGAAAAAGAAAGTATTAAATAAATTTTTATTCCGCTGGCCCTTTTTAAGAAAATTAGTTTAAGAATAGAGTTGGTAGCCAGTTGAGAGTTGTTATATAGCTGAGTAATCAGGGGCATTTATGACAAAATGCTTGTCCTTATGTCCAAATGCTAGAATGACACTCTAACCAAACTAAATAAAAAAGAATGTGATCTAGTTGAGGGACATTCATGACAAGGTGTTTACCTTCACGTTAAAAGACTAGGTTATCGTTAAAGAAAATATAAAAAAATTAATGTTAGAATAAATTAAACCTACCAATCTTTTATAAATAGTACAAATTTTCATGTGAGGCTACTCAGTGGTAATTTTCCTTTTTGATTGATTAATAATAATAAGTGTATGTTTACAATTGCCATAAGTGGATGAATAGGGTGTTAATATTTTGATTTATACGTATATTCAATTCAGAGTACTTAAACATGAAAGGAATAGGTTAGTTTGTTGGCAAATTTGAATGAGTGATGATTGCAATTAAATTGATTCCATAAAATTGATATCATTGTCTCATTATTGCATATTGCGTGAATGTGTGATTATGTATTTTTATGTTGGTTTTTTATTTGCAGTTTTGTCCTTGCTTAAGGACAAGCAAAAATTTAAGCTTTGGGATGCTGACAAGTGCAGATTATATTATGTTTTGCTAGATGTTTAAGTGTGTTTTTAAGTATTTCTTATATGATTATCATGTTTATAGGCTTAGAATTGTGTTATTGTTAATGCTTGCCTATATTCTAAGTGTTTTTTTAGTTTATAGCAAGAATTAAATCTTAGTTTTATGTTTTGTGGGGTATTTAATGTATTTATGAGTATTGAAACTCAGGAAATTGAAGAACAAAGAAGATGGAGTAAGTTGAAAGCAAGGAATGATCGTACCACATTAGAGCATAATTGTGTATAGACTATATGGCCTTTGGCATGATCATGCTTAAAAGTTCATGGAGCATGATCATGCCTCTAAGGGCACAATTGTGGCCAAGACTTTCTAGGGGTGAAAATTTTCATCTATTTTATAGTTTAGGGCTATTTTTGGAACGAACAAAGTTGGAAAACCCTAGACACGACCCCAAGACCATAAAGGACTATGTAAGAACCTAAAATAAAACAAAAAAATGCAACAACCACAAATCAAAGTGAATCAAAAGCGGGAGATCAATAAGAACATTTAAATTTCCAACATTCCAAATCAAGCCTTAATAGAGTTTTTATTCTTTTCCTTTATTTCTTTAATTATCCTTTATGTGTAATCTGAATTAAAAGATTAAACATGTTAGATTCTAAACTCATATTAAGAATTATTTAGGATTTATTTGTTACTTTATTCGTTGTTGAGTTCTATATATTTATGTAGGTTTCTGGTAGTTGTTTATAAATAAACTTGACAATAAGTCAAGAAAGTGAGTCAAAAATAATCATTGTAAGGTTGTACAATGAGAGTTGGCAATTTAATAGACCCATAGTTATCAAATTAATGATCAAACAAATGGAGATCTTAGTTATGAAATTGATTATCTATTAGACAACTTTAGATCTAACTAAATATGTTAGGGACAGTTTTATTAATTGAGATATTGCAAATTTCAAAATTTCGAATTCAATTAGGGTTAATTGATTAGATGTTGAAAGAGAGTAATCAAGACATTAGAAAATCTAGGATCAAACATAAATTAAATCAACAATAGTAAAGGAAACAAATTAAGGAAATAATAGTTCCTAAGTTATTCAATCTTGATCAAACCCTAGTTTTTATTGGCAGCTCACTTGTCATTTGATTATTATTCATTTATTTATTTGTTTCAATTTATGTTATTTAAATTTAATTCAATTCAATTTCTGAATATCTTATACAAAGTTATGTTCAAATTGTTAGCTATTGCATTATCATTATGGGAATGATAACCTCTTATACTAAAAGATATAATCCATATACTTGTGAGTATTAAGAGTTTTATTATATAAAACTTGCTAAACACAAACACTTTGTACTTTTCCATATCTCCTAAGAATAAATAGTCATTAGAAAAGAGGAAATGTTTATTTGTTTAATTTGATTCTCTCTGTTTTTTAAACTTAAAAACACATAAGAAATAAACAAACTTAAAAACGCACATGCATATAAAAAAATAAACAACTTAAAAGAACACATGATAATCCCACCCCAACACTTAAAACTTGCATTGTTCCAAATGCAACAATAAATGTAAGAAATGGAGTATCTAGCAGAAATAAAAAATGTGAAAATGTAAAGGAAAAGGAACAAAATTCCCTTGAGTTGCCTCCTAAGTAGCACTTGTTTATTGTTGCCAGCTTGACTCCATGCTTTCCTCCTCACGTAACAAAATTATGGTCTTTAGGTGTCTCAATTTTTGCATTTTTCACTTAAGATTCTTCAAGATAAGGCCTAAGTTGATGATCACTCACATTCAATGTCTTCCCAGCACTTTCAAAAGTATTCAACATCTCTTTATCCTTTTTCTAGTTGTTCAATTTCTCTAACCTACTATAAAAAGGTGGAGGGTAGTCTTAACAACAATTTGGGTTTCAACATTTGCCTTTGAACTAGATGATATATCCCTTTCTTTTTCAAGCTCCTTTTTAATTTCTTCTTCATTAGCAGTCCCTTGAGTAGTCCTCTTAGGATTCTTAAGTTTCTTACCATTGTTTTGTTAGAGAAGTACTCTAAAGGCAATCAACTTTAGCACTTATTGTGAAAATCATTTTGATGATTAATAAAGGCATTTTTATTATTTTGATGTTCATATATTTAAAAATTTAATATTGATCTTAAATTGATTTAATGAAGTCCTTGATACAAAACATGGCATGGAGGAAATCATGATGAGATCATGATAATGAGATTCCTATCATATATAATTATGTTAGTTTCTAACTTTCCTTGTCATTGGATTAATGAGATGGGATATCATTAATTTGGATAGACTATCACATGTTATACTCCTTGACTGGATCAAGCAATAGATCTCATAAGCTGTAGACATGAGTTATTTAGAGTTAACATGTGGATGCTTACTAAGGGTAGTAAGTACATTAGATTGACATACTATGAGATAATCATATGGATATTCTGTTGGAGTTATGTAAATATAGTGCCTTGGAAAGTAAGTGTATTTATATATAACTTAATCTTCTTCCAGTTATAGTTTTGTAAAGAAAATATTTATTATTAATAAAACAAAAGAGTTTAGTTTTATTTGTATAAGCATAATATAACTAATCATAAGGAACTGAGATTCTTTTGTTAATAATATCATGAAGATGTATGGAAAACATGTATATTATTAGAATATAAATTAATTGATTCACAGTTGAATAATCAAGTTGGTCGCTTGATTATGGTTTAGACTGTGATGTTGTAATTTCTCCATGTAAGTAAAGGAGTTTACTTCATGGGAATGATAAATTTCATATTATGATAGTAGTCGACTATCGATAATGGCACTATTAAATGAATTTGGAATCAAGTATGTTTTTAAAAATAAAGCAGGCCGTTACTTTAGTCTTAAAACATACATTTGAGCATTTGCTTATTATGGACCACATTCTTGATGAGTGGTGAACTCATATGTGTTTTATTATAATTCTTGATATGATCGAAATGGATTTTTACAGAGTATTAATCTAGTGTCTACATGTTGGAATTAGTAATTAAAACATGTATCAGAGAATATTCACTCAAATAAAGAGTTTATAGTAATATCATCACTTCTAGATGTTTTATGAAAATTGGTGATTAAATTAACACCAGGAGTTTGATGGACTAGCAACCTATCAAGTCTTAACACCAAGATAATATCTTATGTGTTAATCACCATATAGAGTAAAATGGGAGATCTAGAAGGAAAAACCAATATAAGGGCAAAATGGTAATTTTACCATTTATTGTGTGGATGACTATAATAGGGTTCATAATAAGGTTTGCAATTAGGCATCTTATTTGAAATATTATTCTCATAATATTTAGTAATTCAAGAGTTCAACTAATTGTCTTTAGTGGAATGATATTTAGTTAATAAGCTAGAATTAATTCTAATGAGATTAAATTAATTATGGGTTTAATGGAGCTTGAATTATCTAAGTCCAATAAAATTCCCCACTTGGCTTCAAGGAAGGTTATCAAGCAAAGTAAGAAATATAAATGGAGGTTTTAAAGCTCATGACTGAATGTTGGGCTTGCACTAATTAATGGTTAATTAGAAGCCCAAATGAACATTTAGAAATGGGCTAGACTTTGGTTTAATTTGATTAATTAAATTAAAACAAAATTCTTAAAGAAATGGAAAGTGCAATTTCGGTTTTATTAGGGTTGAATGTGCAGCTGCACATTTAGTATTGAATTGCTAAATAAAGATGATATTTATCACGCTTTATCATCATTTAATGGAGTAATGATCTTACCATTAAATGGTTTAATGGTTGTCTTTTAATAATGACATGTAATGTAGCCTTTTAGTATTTATTTGATTAAAGATGAAAGAGGTGTATTTGATGGATGATCTTCCCTCTTTCATCAATAAAATCAAAATTGACATGCATTTCAGGTTATTGGTCTTGTCATATAGCCATCTTAAAATAAATGAGAAGAGTCTCATTTAATGGCTTCTTTATGTTTGATTAAAGAATGAAGTGATGCATTGGATGCTCTTCTCTGCTTTCTTTTCATGTATAACCAAAATTGACAAGGTGTCAGAGAGGTGTTCTTGCATTTTTTGGACTCTCTTTTCTTTCTTGCATATGTTAACCCAAATTGAAATGAGAGGTGTCTCATCTTTGGCTTCTTTCTTCTAAAAAATATCTCCTCCAAAGTTTTCTTCTCCTTCTCCACCAAAGGATCTTGTTAACTAAGTTGTCCAAGAAGAACAAATGGAAGATCAGATTGGTCAAGGATACAATATCGAGAAGAGGATACAATAACGAGAAGATGATACATCACTTAGGAGAGGATATATTGCCAAGGAGAGGATAGCACAGCGAAGAGTTAAAGCAATAGCGAAGGAGTAGGTAATATAATCTCCATCTTGTTCTTATGATAATTATTTTCCATATACCGTATCATGTATGGCTTGACATGTTGATTTGGCTATCTTGCTTTTGTTATGTTTTGATTTCTAAAAATGTTTTGAAATCTACTAATTTAGCCAAATCTTGCATGTTTTATTTTCTGATCCAACAATTGGTATCAGAGCCATTTTTATTATCCATTATTTTAGTTCATATATGTGATGTATGGGTTGGCAACTATTTTTTGTATGCTGCATATTTTTATTTGATAGAAATATATATGGTATATGTGTTGTTTTTTTGGTTGTCCATAGAATTTATATTTACCATGTAAGATTTCTTCATTTAGTTTGTAACAAGGAGGGTGGTCTATCATCACCATGCTTCCTCCTTGACTTCATTTTTTTGTTTACTTTGATTTTGTAATGTACAAATTGATGTAATCATGAAGATGAAATAGCCATGGGTTGAAGAAATGAAGAGGTAATGGTTTTAGTGTATCCTTTTGTTATGTATTGGCATAGTTTAGGTTTTACGAAAACCAAAATGTTGGATTTTTGTTTCAATAAATCAAGTTTTGAACAAGTGCTGGATTTTTGTTTCAATGAATCAAGTTTTAGTTTTGATAAAAAAACAAAGTTCTAGTTTTCTAGTTTAATGGAACAATTTTCGATTTTTATGAAAATCTAGTGCTGGAATTTTTGTTTTTAAAGTAAAATGCCATTACATAATTTTTACTGAATAGGCCAGGCCATATGAATGAAGAGTTTGAAGCAGAGGATCCAAGTCCAAGAAGATTATTTTGGGCCTAAAAGCCTTGTAATTATTTTTATGTTCTAGGATGGACAATCAAAAGTGGTTTATTAGTTCATGAGATGAATGGATGCAAATAATATGTGATATTATGTAATTGTATGCCATTTAGAGAATTGCCAACCCAACTTTGCCATGCATTCATTATGTATGAGATATATAATGAAACAATATATGATGGTTAATAAATTGCATCTAGACAAGATGGTATTTATTAAAACTTAAAGCCCAAAAATCTTGAGTGGGAGAGGATGCTCATGTGAGAGTCCACGGTCTCTATATGGTGGCCTATTTGCATGTGGTGAAGTATTATTCCCTACCGGAGGGCATGAATCCTAGATCTTGTATGGTTTGGGTTTCCTTAAGGATAAGTCTACTCATTGGTAGCAAATGTGACCTCCCACCGAGGTATAGTTTGCAAGTACCTTTATTGGATGAATAAACTGCCCACCATAGCTATATTGGTAAAAGTATGGATCAAATTATGACACTTCTCAAAAGTTAGGCGTGAAGATGCTTGGTAGCCTTTTGAGTGGAAGGGTCCCAGTTTTTCTTTTAATAGTTAAGATGACCCACCGTCACTTAGTCTATTATAGATAAAAAATAATCAACTTATAAAGATTTAATTTTTTGAGTTTTGTTAAATCTATCATCATGCATACATGCATCATGATTTTATGCAAAGTTCCAATATTGTTGACTGGTTTGCTTACTCTTTAATAGTTTATATTTTCAGACATAATCACCACAAAATGAGTCCACTTACTTTGCATTTGACAAATAACAAATTGGAAAACGAAGAGAATTTTAATGGATGGAGACGTAACCTAGATATTGTTCTTCAATATGAACGAATTTCATAGGTATTAACTAAAAATAAGCCTACACCTCCGGGTGAAGATTCAACTCCTGAACTAGTCCAACAATATGAGCGATGACAGAATGCTGATAAGACTACTAAGTGTTATACTCTAGCTTCTATAGGGGACATGTTGCAAAAATAAATTGCTTATATGAAAACTGCTTATGCAATGGTCCGTCACCTACATGAGATGTTTGGTGTAAGGACTAGGTCTACAAGGGTGAAAGCTATCCAAACCTTTCACAATCTCAGACAGCGGGATTATATGCTTAAGGTAATCTCTGTGATCACTGAGGCTGAGATACTTGGGGCGGATATGGATGCGGACACGTAGATGATTATGATCATCAATAGCTTAAACTCTTCTTTTCAGTAGTTTAAGTTGGACTATGAGCTCAACAGCAAGAATTACACCTTGAGTGAGTTGAAGAATACCCTCTAGAGGATGGAGGAGATATTAAATATCAAGGCTCATAGGCCAGAAGCTAATGTAGCATCTTCTTCTTAGCCTAAGGGTAAGGGCAAGCAAAAGAAGAAGGGTCTAATAAAAAGAAGGCCCATAGGGGTCAAGGCACAACCCATGAAAAAAGAAGGCCAAAGAGAACATCAAGGGAAAATGTTTCCACTGTGATGAGATGGGCCATTAGAAAAGAAACTATCCAGTCTACCTTCAGTCCCTCAAAAGCAAACAAGGTATGGATTTCCTAAGCTTGTTAGGAACTAGAAATGTGGCAAACCTATCTGATTCTTGGATATTAGATTTAGGAGTCACTAACCATGCTTGCAATTCTTTGCAAGGGTTCCAATAAAGGAAAAGACTACCTAAAGGTCAGTTTCAAGTCAAAATAGTAGATGGATCCTATTTTTCAGTAAAATCAGTGGGAGTAGTTATCTTGGACTTTCCTAGTAGACATCGATTATATTTGGAGAATGTTTATTACATGCGAATGATTGTAAGGAACATGGTTTCTGTTTTTGTCTAACAAAATCTAGTTATTCCTTATATTTTGAAAATGTTGTTTCAATATATGAGAATAAGGATTTTATTTGTAGTGTGATAATTAAATAGGGATTATTATGTATAGAACCTATGACAGGCTCACTAAACACCGTAGAATTGATAAAACTAAGACAATCCAATGTCTCTAGCATCAATTTAAAATATCTATGGCACTTAAGAATGGGTTATATCAATCAGAAAAGTAGTGAAGGATGGGATCCTTACAAGTTTAGATAATGATCCATTACCTACCTATGAATCTTGTCTTAAAGGAAAAATGACCAAAGCCTTATTTCCTTCCAAAGCAAATAGATCTAAATCCACATTAGACCTGGCACATACTGATGTGTGTGGGCCTATGAACATACAAGCTAAAGGAGGTTATGAATAATTCATAACCTTTATAGATGATTACTCTAGACATGGCTATTTGTATTTGATGCAAAAAAAGAGTGAGTCTTTTGAAAAGTTTAAAGAATTCAAAGCTAAAGCTGAGAAGTAGCTAGGCAAGCCATTAAAACAACTTTGATCAGATCGAGGGGGTGAGTACTTATCTGAAGAGTTCCAATAATTTCTAATTAACAATGGAATTGTTTCCAACTTGTCAACATAATGGTGTAGCTGAGAGGAGGAATAGGACTCTATTGGAAATGGTAAGATTGATGATGTCCTATGCTAGCCTTTCAGAATCATTCTGGGGATATGCCATACGAGCGGCAACATATCTTCTCAACTTTGCTCCATCTAAATCAGTGCCTAAAACACCTAGTGTTGGGTCCGGGTCCCGGATCCCTATTCCCGAGGTGGCCCCTCGGGCTGCGCCGCGGCGAGCTCCCGAACATTTGGACCCGTCCCCAACATCTATGCGAAATCATACAACACACATGCACATATACACTTTATCCGCTACACATGCATTCAAAGTTACT
>JANVCQ010057688.1:0-10509 GCA_025531925.1 Erythroxylum plowmanianum
CTCTAAGTAGGTTCCATCCTTTTGTTTGCCCAATTCGTATCATATCACTGCTGTCAATATTTTGTTGTATCAAAATATACCAATACAGATGTAGATTTGCTTGATTAGATTTGAATTTGATATGTTGCATTTTGGATTAGTCAGTGCCTTTAGTTTTTGCCTTGGTAGGATCTTATGCTTGCAACTCTTTCTAATTTGTAACTTTTTGTTTTGCTTCATAACAATATAGCAGCTATAGTATTTTGATAGAAAGTATATTAATTTTTTGGATGAGAATTGGATTTCAATTTAATTTTCAAATTTTTATGCTTGAATCTAATCTATGTTAACCTTTGATGATACAGATGCCAAGTCGGAGAGGGGCACAATTCTAGAAATAGGGTGTCAACTCATCAGCAAGATGAGGTTAGTATATTATAGACTTAAATATAGCATAATGGCATATAATTGTTTTTCCCCTTTATCAATGTCTACCGCTCATTCCCATAATCTTATAGCTGCTCTGAGTAGGTTCCATCCTTTTGTTTGCCCAATTCATATAATATCACTGCTGTCAATATTTTGCTGTATCAAAATATACCAATAAAGATGTAGATTTCCTTGATTAGATTTGAATTTGATATGTTGCATTTTGGATTAATCAGTGCCTTTAGTTTTTGCCTCGATAAGATCTTATGTTTGCAACTCTTTCCAATTTGTAGCTTTCTATTTTGCTTCATAACGATATAGTAGCTATAGTATTTTGATAGAAAGTATACTAATTTTTTGGATGAGAATTGGATTTCAATTTAATTTTTAAATTTTTATGCTTGAATCTAATCTATGTTAATCTTTGATGATACAGATGCTAAGTCTTAGAGGAGCCCAAATTTAGAAATAGGGTGTCAGCTTATCAACAAGATGAGGTTAGTATATTATAGATTTAAATATAGCATAATATCATGTAATTGTTTTTCCCCTTTGTCAATGTCTACTGCTCATTTCCATAATCTTATAACTGCTCTGAGTAGGTTCCATCCTTTTGTTTGCCCAATTCATATCATATCACTGCTGTCAATATTCTGTTGTATCAAAATATACCAATACAGATGTAGATTTCCTTGATTAGATTTGAATTTGATATGTTGCATTTTGGATTAATCAGTACCTTTAGTTTTTACCTTGGTAGGATCTTATGTTTGCAACTCTTTCCAATTTGTAACTTTCTGTTTTACTTCATAACGATATAGCAGCTATAGTATTTTGACAGAAAGTATACTTTTTTTTGGATGAGAATTGGATTTTAATTTAATTTTTAAGTTTTATGCTTGATGTAGATTTCCTTGATTAGATTTGAATTTGATATGTTGCATTTTGGATTAATTAGGTTTAAACTTCTGCTCCATTTTAATTGAATTCAAACGTTAAGCTCAATTCATCCTAAATATTACGGTTAAATATAGTTTATTAGACTAAATCAATTTAGACTAGGTTTAAATTCGGAAATAATTACTCTTCCATGTATCTGCATTTGTTTTAGTGTTACATTTTTACTCTTAATAGCTTTAGATTTGTTTGGGAGAAAGGATCCATATATATGTTGCAAGTAGTTGACCAATATTAGAGTCGTTAATTATACAGGTTTATTTTACTTTTCCTTTGTTAGATCAAGGATGTTTATATTTTACGATTTAATCACATACTGGTGTTTTCTTTATGTACTTTTTAAATAAAAATTTATGTATCCGTTATTTACATGAGGTCTTTTTGAGGATGGGTATGTTTGATGCTTTCTATTTATTAGTATCATGACTTTACCTCTTTTTGGCTGGTAGGTGGACAGTGGTTCGAGGCTTATGTTTCTTCGCATCCTATATTTCATATTCTTTATCCTGGTGCTCCTACAACCAACTATATCAAGATTATATTTCTATGGTGGGATGATATATTTATGATTAGAAAATCACCTGGAGGAAATAAGGGAAAATTTGCTTTCGTTGTTAACTTTGCTTATTTTTATTTCGAGGTTGATATTGTGATAATATTTTAGGATCTTTTCCAGGATAGTACTTCGATCGCTAATGTCTTTATCTAGATTAAGTTGTGATTTTTAATTGTAGAATATCAAACTACACTTTGTTGCATAAAACGTCTTTGAGCATTTATTAATTTGTTTTTATTCATATCAAATCCGACAGTGATTATATTCTATATAATATAGTATTTACAAATGTACTACTTAATTACCAACAGTGATTAGTAATAATGATAGTAATAATAATTGAATATATAATAATTAATTAATCAATCTATTGATTATAATTTACTCAATCAATTAATTACATGTAATTAATTTTGTATTATGTTTTATATTTTTTATTTATCTAGTAATTATTGATCATTTGCTGTAATTATTTTATCAAATTTAGATTCATTTAAAATTAAATCAGCCATAAATTTCCATTTGTAAACGAAGTATCATTTAATAAATTAAATAATTTATTATATACTAATTATTATGAATTATATGAAAATTAATTAATTAACTATACTTTATACGCGTTAAACTACGAAATGAAAATATTATCTTTGTCGTTCTTTTTCTAAAATTAATGAGATAAAGACTCTTGTGAATTAGGATGGTTTCTTTTCCGTAGCCTGTGTTGGTCATAGTGGTGGTCTCGCATTACTTTGGAAAGGAGTTGATTCTATTCAGCTTCTTGATTCTTCACCGAGATTTATTGATGTTGAGGTTCGTTTGATGGGGTTGAATCCTTGGAGATTAACTGGCTTTTATGGTGAACCTGAGAGGAGTCGTAGGTATGTTTCATGGGATATCCTAAAACAGCTGACCTCACGTAATAGTCTCCTATGGGTCTGCATAGGTGATTTTAATGACATTTTGGGATCTCATGAGAAGGTGGGGGGTCAAGCGCAACTGAATTCTCTTATTCAAGGTTTTCGAGACGCAGTCTCTACGGCAGGTTTGATGGAGTTGCAATGTGATGGATATCAATTCTCTTGGGACAACGGGAGAGAGGGAGGTGATCATTTGGAGGCTAAACTTGATAGATGTTTGATTAATGGGGACTGGAAGCAAAGTTTTAGTCAAGCCAAGGCATCTGTGCTTAACATATCGACTTCAGATCATTTACCAATCTTTTTACAGTTACGAGTTTTTGTTCCACAGAGCCAAGTACATTTGTTTCGTTATGAAAACTGCTGGAGTAAGGAAGCTGAGTGTTGTTTGCTGGTTGAGGAATGTTGGAATGATACGAACGATGTTGATCTTGTTTCAAGATTGTCGCATTGTAGCAAAGTTCTAGAGAAATGGGGTTATGCTTTTAAATGTATATTTAAAGAAGAAATTGATAGATGTCGGTAGAGGATGTCATATTTAAGAGGCAAGAGGTGTAGTGAAGATAGGAGGGAGTTTTTACTAGCTAAAGAGAGGTATAGTTTACTACTTAATCAACGGGAGCTATATTGGAAGCAGATGACGAAAGTTGAATGGCTACGAGATGGTAATAGGAATACGAAATTCTCTCATGCTCGTGCATCAGAGAGGAAGAAGAGGAATTGTCTGGAGAAGCTGAAGGATAGTTCCGGTGTTTGGTGTGAGTGGGAATCTGGCCTACCCAATGTGATTACTGATTATTTTGAACAGCTATACTCTTCACAATATTGTGATTCACAAGCAGTGTTGAATTATGTTCCTTGGTTGATTTCGGATGAAGATAATGTTGATTTGATGAAACCTTTCACTGCCGAGAAAGTGAGGTGTGTCATTTTCAGCATGGGTGGTGATAAATTGTCGGCAGTTGATGGGTTGAATCCTGGGTTCTTTCAGCGATTCTGGGGGGTGATCAGGAGGGCAGTTTCGGAATTCTATATTTCATTTATTGCGAGTGGTAATTTCCCGCAGCATCTTAACGAGACCCTTTTAGTTTTGATTCCAAAGAAGTTGACTTCGGAGACAATGATGGATATGAGACCCATTGCTTTATGTCATATTCTTTACAAAATTATTTCGAAGATGTTAACTAATAGATTGAAACCTTACTTGGCAACTATTATTTCTCCGCAGCAAAGTGCGCTTGTGGCTAGGAGACAGATCCAGGATAATTCAATCATTTCTTATGAGGTTATTCATTCTCTTCGAAGCAAAAAGGTGGGTAAGACGGGTATGGCAGCCTTGAAGATTGACATTAGTAAAGCCTATGATAGGCTAGAGTGGAACTTTTTGAAGGCTATCATGATGAGGATGGGTTTTTGTACTGATTGGGTGGATTTAGTACATGTTTGTGTTTTTACGATTAGTTATAAGGTTTTGCAACAAGGTAAGCTCCTTGGGCCTATTCAGTCGTCAAAAGGGTTACGTCAAGGAGATCCCTTGAGTCCATATCTATTCATCATGTGTGCAGAGGTGTTGTCTCGACTTATACAAGCAAGGGTTGATGCTGGCGAGCTTCATGGATGTTGTGTGAGACGAGGGGCCTCAAAAATTAGCCATCTTTTCTTAGCAGATGACAGTGTTTTATTCTTCAAGGCTACAGAGAGGGAAGCAGGTGTGGTGAAGAATGTGCTTCAAGATTATGAGAAGGCTTCAAGACAAGCAATGAACTTCTCAAAATCACTTATCTTTTATAGTCCTAACACTCCGCAGTTGGTGAGGTCTACGATTTGTGGTATACTCCAAGTTACTGAACACGATAGTCTTGGAGACTACTTGGGGTTGTCGTGTGCAATGGGCCGCAATAAGAAAGAGGTCTTTCATTTTGTTAAAGACAAGATGTGGAAGCGTTTGAACTCGTGGAAGAACAAGCTGCTTTCAAAGGCGGGAAAGGAAATTTTAATTAAAACAGTGCTTCAGGCGATACCCAATTATGTGATGTCATTGTTCCTGCTGCCGAAAGGGATTTGTGATGATTTGGAGAAGATTTTTGGGATTTCTGGTGGGGGAGGAATGGTAAGGGGTCTCCGAATTTACATTGGATGACTTGGTCAAGGTTATGCAAGTATAAAACTAATGGGGGTCTTCAGTTCAAGCATGTTCACGAATTTAACTTGGCTATGTTAGGACGGATTGGTTGGCGGTTGATTAAATACCCCAATTCGCTTATGGCTCAGGTTCTTAAAGCACAATATTTTGTGCATTTGAGTTTTATGGAGGCTAATATAGGTGCTAATCCCAGTTATATATATAGAGGAGCATTTAGGAAAGTAAGCAGGTTTTGAAGAAGGGGCTGTGTTGGGGGTTGGGTCGGGTGAGAAGATCTTTATTTGGTTTGATTCGTGGATCCAAAACCCTACAAATTCTTGTGTTTCCATGGTCTTTTCTCCAGAAAAGCAAGTCTTTATGGTGAGTGATTTAATAAAGGAGGGCAGATGGGATAGAGATTTGATTGAAGCTAATTTTAATGAGAGAGATTCTTCTCAGATTATGTCTATTCCGTTAAGCAATTATGTTGAGGATGCTCTATTCTGGTTGTTTGATAAGAAGGGGGTATTTTCAGTTAGGTCTACCTACCGTGCGTTGTTAAATCAAATGGAAGAGCCTGACCAGCAAGTTATGCGTACGTGGAGCAAATTTTGGAAACTACCATTACCGCCACAGGTAAGAAATTTTGTATGGTGAGCTGCAAATAATATATTGCCGACAAGAGTGTCTTTGTTGTAACGGTGAGTTCCTGTTCCATCAATATGTCCTCTTTGCAATTTGGAGGAGGAATCAACCTTGCATTTGCTAATGGATTGCAATTATGCTCAACAGGTATGGAGTTCTTCTATCTTTGGGTGGTATAGATCTCTTGTTGCGTTTTTTGTTGATTGGTTGAAAGCGGTTGTATTATTGTTTAATGATAAAGACGCCAGCTTGTTATTGGGTATCTGCTGGGCAATTTGGAATGCTTGAAATGACTTGGTTTGGTAGAATAAGTATAAATCGTCGGTAGAAACATGGTTCACTACTCAACGCACGCAAACTATTTGAAAAAATGCCCAAGAGACTAAGTCACAACATCAGCAGCAAATTAGAGACAAGCAGTGGCAAAAGCTGGTGGCAGATTGGGTAAAGGTGAATTTGAATGTAGCAACACATGTTAACGGTTCAGATACGGGGTTTGCTTTGGTGGCTCGTTATGATCATGATAGTTTCTTAGCTGCAAAAATTGGAAGGATTAGAGGTATGCTTTCGCCAAGAGTAACAGAGGCCTTGGTCATTAAGGAGGCGCTAAGTTAGGTACAGGGAAAGGGTTGGCAAAACGTGGTATGTGAGAGTGACAGTCTTGAGGTTGTTCAAGCAATTATAGGGAGTGTAAGTTTAGATTTTACTTCTTTTGGTACTGTAGTGGATGAAATTAGAGTGCTAAGAAATCAATTTCAGGGTAACTACAGGTTTGTTGCAGTACCTAGGCAAGCTAATATGGCTGCCCATGAACTAGCTCAAGCTACTAAAATTGATGATTTTGTTGGTGAGTGGTTTCATAATCCACTCAACATTGTTAGGGATGTTTTATTAGCTGATTCTATTTAATAAAATAAACCTATTTTGTTTCAAAAAATAAGTAATTAATCTATTAATTACTATTTATTTAGTAAATAAATTATAAATTAATTTTATTCAATAAAGTATTTTTATCTAGTAATCATTAACTATTAACTACACTTTTTTATGAAATTTAAATTCATTTGAGATTCAATCAGTTGTAAATTTTCAATTTGTATTGAAATAAATTAAGATGTGAATGAAAGTAAAAATTAAGAGAAAATAATTAATACATAAATTAGAAATTGTACATTAAGCAAAAAAAAGGAAAATTTGAAAATCTTGAATTTTACAAGAACCGCACGATCGTGCTTGTGCACGATAGTGAGAAGGTAACTCTATAAGGATTTGCACGATCGTGCACAAAGAAATTTTCAGAAACACAGGGAAGCACGATCGTGAGATGGATGAATTACCTGGATGTGCAATATTAATTACTATTTAATAAAAGATGTTTTTGTTAACGACAGAATCTTACTTGCGACTGCTATGTAGGGAGAGAGAGAGAGAGAGAGAGGATTATAGAGAAATGGGAAGCGACAGTGAAGTGGATAGATCGGAGAAGAAGGAGAGGGAGAGAAAGAAAGTGCTGGCTTTAGCTCCCATTGCTAAACCTCTCGCCGGAAAGAAGCTTTGCAAGAGAACTTTCAAGCTCACCCGAAGAGCTGCTGAACATAAGTGCTTGAAGAGAAGTGAAGGAAGTGGTTACAAGTATTCGACGTGGCCAGAAAGGGTTATGTGTTCCTTATGTTTATGTTCCATCAAAAGAGAATCTTGCAAGTGCAGGAGCAACCAAGAGACCCACATGCTGCGTTCTGGTGGAAAAGTTGCAGTCAGACTATAAGCAGGTTCTAGCTGATATTTCTGAACTTAATTCCTCACTGTTCTGATGGGAGGTATCAGGTATGGCGTCGGGATGGCCTGATGTACCAACCTGATGGACTGATAAATATGCATTTTTTATAGATTTTACTTTAAGTACCTATTTGATATGTGTTAAGGAACTTGATAGTTATGTCGAAGCAAGGGTTGAGGAGTTGTTTCATTAAAAAAAATTTAAGAAACTTGTGACTTAAGAAGTCACAGACGGCTTCACATTTGAAGACCTACGTATATATTGAATATTAGTATATGATAGTTAATAAAAATTAATGCTTAATAATGCGGGGTCATCACAAACCTATGTATTAAATATTAACAATAATTGCTTAATCTTTTAACTAAGTTTTAATACATCAATTAATTAATTTAACTAATTAATAATGTTTTCATTAAATAATCAATTATTAAATAAAAATGTTATTTATATGTAACTTGTAAATATAAATATTAATAAGTACTAATTTATCAATTAATTAGATTTTAACACATCAATTCATTAATTATATATCAATTATAATTAGTTATATTAATTACTATTAATCATAACTGAAATGATACATAATTAATTTATAAATGAAGTTTAATTTAATGCATCATTGAATTTATTATAATTTGCTTATTATTTATTATGTCAAAATTAATTAATTAACTATCCTTTAAATATATTTAATTAAGGAATGAAAAGAAATTTTTGTCACACTAACACTTAATTCATTATATATATTTATATATTTTATGTAAAAATATATGAAACTATTAATTCCTCATTATTATCAATTACTAGATAATAATATTATGTCTATATAAAAGTCAGTCACGCCAGCGACTATTAAATCACAAGTGTGATTTCCACTATTATTTCAATATACTTAAATAATAGTTAATGAATTAATCATAGTTAATTAATTAATTTTTATTAAAGTATTGTTAATTAGTATTAATTAATTATATAACTAATGAAATAACTAATTATTTATTTATATTTATCACATTTTTAATTAAAATATTTATTAATTTATTAAAGTATTATTAATTAGTATTAATTAATTATGACTCCTTTATTTAAAAATTGTGGCTTCTTTATTTAAAAATTTTTAGTCACGAATAAGTCACACCCTTGACTGCCTCAGGTATGTTATTCTTTTGTGAATTCTACGGGCTTCTTTATCTTTTAGTTCTTTTATGACTTGGAACTTTATTCCGATTTGTATTCGGTTTCTATTTGATTAATTGGATAAGTATTTTTCCTCTCAAAAAAAAAATAAACATGCACCAAATCAATTAAACCATCTATAAATTCCTAAATTATTTAATTTTTTTCATTCCAAATATTTACCTATTTAATTATCACTAAATTTTACAATTGATTACAAAATTAATAATTAAATAATGATATAATTTTTACTTTTTAATTAGATTTTTTATATTTGTATTTACTTTCTATATTTTATCCATTTATAACAAATACCCTATTTTTACTTTTTCATTCCAAAATTTTTCAATCTAATTTTAGTTATTCATTTAAAATATTCAAGCTTATATATTTTTAATATTTCTATCATAATTCTTTCTTAATATACATTTAAACATTTTAATATTGATAATTTCATCAGGAATTTTTAAATTACACAATATTCATTTATACATTAAATAATTTGAGCACTTTTTTATTATGTTAATTAACTGAAATAACTAAATATGGATAACTTTTATTTCAGTGATTTTTGTATTAACGTACATTAAATATTTATAATTTTATCACAACATTTTAAATTAAGCTTTAACCTTTATTAAATACAATATTTATTTCATAACAAAACATTTAACATTTTCTATTTTCTTTAGCCACACAACCAATTTTACTGATCCATTAACTTATATATTTTTAATAATTGTATAGAATCAATTATCATATTTCATTTCGTTTTTTTTCCATCGCAAACTTTTACTCACTAATTTTACCACCTCATTTTAAATTTTAAAATTTATAAACTTTTTTTACTCCATCATAATTCTTTTCTTATTATATATTTCACAATTTTAATATTAATAATCTTATCACAAAATTTCAAAATTATATTAAAGTCCTTAATTTCGAGATAATTAATTATTATTAGAATATAATAACTTAACTATTATTAGAACAAATAAAAGAAATAAATGAGATGTCACGGATGTGACTTAACATCTCACACCCTTGAACGAGTGTTAAGTCACACCCGTGAATAAGTATACCATGACTTTCAATATATATTATATTATATATATCTATATATATATAATTAGTTAATAATTAGTTATTTCATTAATTATATAATTAATTAATACTAACTAATAATACTTTAATAAATTAATAAATATTTTAATTAACAAATGTTATATATATAGTAATAATAATAACCAAAAGAAATGGAAGGTTGAAAGAGAAAAAAAAAGATCGTTTATTTCTCCGGAGTCGCGATCGTGCAAATGCATGATCGCAACTTCCGAGTTGTTTCTTCGGAGTTGCAATCCACGCCACTTCTCATGTTCCCGCATGCCTTACGCACAAAACCACTTCTGCCGCACCTCCAGCGCACGCACCCACACAGCACTCACACCTCCACTGCACCTTACGCCTCCTGGTCTTCACACAACACGCACCCACACACACCACTAGCTACCAACCAACCCATGCACACACCCCTCACACAAGCCCCCTTAACTGTTGCTGGAAGTGACAATTTTGAATAGTATCTTGGTCCACCGTTACTGTACAGACTCTAAAACCCTCGCAACTTCACGCGCACACAGCCCACGTCGTCGTTTCTTTCTTAATAGTTATTAAAATATAATAAATTAATTCAATTATTATTAATAATTACTCGTATATAATTAGTTATTTGATTTCTTAAAATATAGTTACTTGGTTAATTAGTCAATATTAATATTTGGTATATATGTTACTGCATTAATAACTGCTGTTAATTATTATTAATTATTATATAGTGTATATATATATATATATATGTGTGGTTGGGTCGATCGTGCTAGGCCCAAGCCCAGACTCAGAGCGACGCATGGGCCGATCGGCCCATCCCTTAATGATTGACCTAATTCCT